>CAUYQV010035114.1:0-11389 GCA_963574575.1 Galagoides demidoff | reverse complement strand
GCCGGGCCCCCCGGGGTGGCCCCCCCCCCTCCCCGGTGGTCTGCGCTGGTCCTCGCGCGCCGGCGCGTGCGCGCGCGGGCGCGCGCGCGCCGGCGGCAGAGAGAGAGGGACAGAGAGAGAGGGACAGAGAAGGGGGAGAGAGAGAGGGAGAGAGAGAGAGAGGGACAGAGAGAGGGAGAGAGAGAGAGGGACAGAGAGGGGGGAGAGAGAGAGGGGGAGAGAGAGAGAGGGAAAGAGAGAAAGAGGGAGAGAAAGAGAGAGACAGAGAGCGAGGGAGAGATGGCCGCTATATATACTAGATTAGTATATTTTATTCATTAGCAAATATTAGAAAATGAGAATGAATATCACAGAATGGTTGTCACATGCATCATATAAAAGATATGTGAAAATAAAATAGTTTTTGAAGTTATTTGTGATAGTCATAGAAAAAAAGTGATATTTGAATATTAAATCAAAACTTCAACTGTCTTCAATATTTGAATTTATTAACTTATGCTGAAAAGTCTAACAGAAGTAAAACCTTCAGGTGACTAGAATCAGAACGTTCATGTCTTCTTTTTCCTCCAATTATTTTACTTCTCTGAGTTGTATGTTAAGCTCATAACCATGCTGGCTTCACTTGTGTTCAGAACTATGTATTAGTAATAGTCAGAAATATAAGCTTCTCATACACATTTAGTGAGAATATATTTTTCCCATAGTCATTGAATAAATTCTTCAGCTGAACATTGATTGAACTAATATAAACAATACAATAAGCTAGAATTATGATGCCATGATTGGGTTATACCTAGATTACTGCCATCTATAGCAAATTGCTAAAGCACCCACAAGCCATGGCGCTCTTCTAGATTTAGAGGTGAGATCAGAGAAGAGAAAGTAAAACAAAACAAAACAACAAACAGACCAAACCGAAGCCCAGCAGTGGAGTCCAGACACCTTCACACAACTCCTGTTCATATGACTGTCGTCTGAGAGTGAAGTCAGCTCAGTTAGTCCAGGAGAGAGACCGAGGCAACACTAATCAGAATAAAGCTGAAATGCCCATGCTATTATGGACTTCAAAGCACTTAATAGGGTGAAGCAAGATAATTTCATAGCAAAAGGTCAACTTATCCAGAGAATTCAATTCTAAACACTTTTTAATTGACAAATTATAAATGCATATGTTTACAGCATACAAACTGGTGTTACGATTTCTGAATATGATATGAAATGGCCAAATCAAGTGAACTAACATTCAATTATGTAGAGGAATGGACACCATGCTTGCAAGGACAGTTACTGATTCTTATCACATTAAAAGGGAACACTGAGAACAGGACAGTCTCCTGGCACGCCTAGAGACGTTTTGTGACTTAGGGGCAAACCCCCAAGTAACTCAGTGTTCCGGAATGAGATGAGATCGGTCACTCACTAGTAAGCAGGTGTTAAACATGGGTGCTTGGTGCTTCTTCATGGGGGTTGTGGGGAAAGAACACGTGAGGAAAGAGCATTACGCATGCAGCCCTCATATGTCATTACCATAACTCTCCACACCTGCTACGTATAACCTTAATAAATAGCCATTGCAGAGGGGGCTCTGGGCTACCCTGCACTTAAGGTTATCCCTCTTCCTGCAACCTTGTACTTTAATCCGTGTCACGCCTGGCTCCTTTGTGCAGAGACCGAGACCAGAGCCATAGGGGTCACACACAGCACAATTTCCTTGAATGTTTAACATTTTTGTGATAAGAACATTTGAAATTTATTCTCTTGGTGAAACTTAATGTGTAGCACTCAGATATCAGCTATATTCACAATACTTTGTAATTGTTTTTTAAAAAGTCAAACATTTTTTCCTGTGTAAAATGAGGCTTTGTACACTTTGACTGTCATCTCCACACCCCCAACTCCCAGCCCCTACTGTGTCCTTTGTTTCCTTGAGTTCAATTGTTCTTTATTTCACAGTTAAGGGAGAACACTTATCTTTCTGTGTTTGGCTTATGTTAGTTAGCAAAAATGTTCTCTAACTTCATCCTTCACCTTCCTTTTTAAAGGCTGAATAGTAATCCCTTGTGAACCTACCCCATGTTTCTTCTAAACACTTATGCTTCAAAATACCTGAAATAAAAACTGGAAGAAAGGAAAAACACAAACGGATCCACGGCTATGGTCTAAAATTTCAATGTTTTTCTAGATAAAATAGATCAAAACTTTTGAAGTTTAAGATAGTTATCACTTTTTTATCAAAATTAAACAGTCACGGAAAGCCGCAAAAGACTTTGAGACATCTTTGGGGATATATAAGTTTATAGGATCAGTGGTTGAACCCATTATTTTGGCTTGAAGCTGAGAGCTTTATTCACAAATAGAACTGACGGTACAGTTATTTTAAAACTACAATACACATACCCTAAAGCAAAAGAAATGCAGAAAAATGTGACATAGAAATCCAGAACATCAGAGCTAGTGATCAAATGAACAGTGTTAGAAATCACTTAGAAAAAAGACCTGACTGTTACAGCTTATTGTGATGTGTCCTAAAAAATGTAAAATATAACAGTTTAAATTGGGGAAGAGATTCTTTGTCATTTGATTCTTATTTTAGTGTGTTTCTCCAAAAAGGCTTATGGTTGTATTTTGAAATACATTTGAAAAAAAGACATTTATTTGTGACTTGAATAGACTTCTTGAGGGCCACAATAAAAATGTGATGCATGCTGTCTCCGTAAGACACCCAGTGTTCAGTATAAGTCATCTTCGTGCCTTGTGACAATCTTCTTCTGAATTGGGAAATCAGCTGAAAAAGGGAATCAGAAATTTTAGGTTCTAACTGACCTAATTAACATTCCTCATTAGAATTTTGGAGATAAAAGACATGTGTACACTTAGACATCTCATTGACAGGCAGGTCTTAAAAATTCTTGCTTTTTGCAACAAAAATTTGCACTGATGTTACAAATAATTCTATTGTTTATAAATAGCATTTTAATTATATTTCTTCTCAGTTTGAAAACTACACATGATACTGTTAACAGTCCACCTGTGCCTGAGAGTAGACAGTGAATGGAAGAAAGACAAGAAATGTCTGTTCCAAGATCAGCAGGCCGATGCCCAAACTGGACCGTGCTCTGTGTCCGTGACTTTACCTGGGAGGATGTTAATGTGGAAAACACCTTTAAACTTTGTAAATACCTCTAAATACCATGAGCCTCTGATGCAGACTTTATAAATATCTGTAATTTTTTACCCCACTATCAATAATATTTGCGATAAAAGTTACATCAATTCACACGTGTATCTAAATATTTACTTCAAAATTAACTTTTGTGGGTTTTCCCTCCTGCCTTGAGCATTCAACAAGGGCGAAGTGGTTTCAAAGATAATTTTGTTTGCCATGTTAATAAATTAAAACTTTAAAAATTTACTGAAGTCCTCAGTGGGACTCTTGAGCTTCCCTCGTCTCAGATCTCTCTGGTTTGCTCGCAGGTGTTGAGTTATAAAGTGCTCGGGTGTTTTGCTCCTGACTTCGGTCCTGTCTCAGGCCTTTGGTCAGCTTACTAGATGCAGGTCACTGTCAGGAAGTTGACTCTTAGCTATTTGGTCATTAATATAGTCATAGGTGCTCAAGTTACTAAGAACTGATTCCAGGTAATTCAATCTCAAAAAAGTAATCATGTAAAATTAACAAAATGGAACGCCCAGGTTGCACTATGGTGAAAGCAACGACATTTTCTCAGGAGCTCTCATCTCAAGTCTATGTTCTCTGGACTAGTCATAGACACTCAGCTCAGAATAAATCTCTTTAAAATTAAAGTTTACAAAGTAAATAAAATAAGAAAGCAAGTAAATATAAGCAATGGGCGTGTGTTTTTTTCCAATGAATGATCAAGTTGTTCGTAGGACAAGTTCTGTCGGATCTGCCTGATTGATGAACATTTGTCATTTTATTTCTGTGAAACCTGCGTACATTTGCTTTTCATACCAATGCCTTGCGTTTGGGGAACACTCTTATCATTTCTTAGTCATTATAAGAATCATCCGTCTCATTCTGCAGATCCAAGGGTGAACACTTACCCCGGGCGTGGACGATACCATTTCACATTTTCCATTCCTTATACAACGTCAGGGACAGCCTGCGAGGTGCCCAGCAGGGCTTTGGGATGTGGAGGGGACAGTGATGAAATAAGGCGGGGAAGGCCTTGGATCTCATGAGGATTGGGACGCGTCATGTTGTAACTCTCCCTCGCCTGCGCCTAGAGCGTGTTACAGGTTTGGGGATGACATGTGATCCACACTCAGCTAATGGATGAAGCCCTGGGACTTTGGAAGTAGAGGAGCTTCAGATGACCTCAGTCATTGAAGGTGCTGAGTGCTTCTTCTGCCATGTAGTCAGAGGCTGTCTGCCTGGAGCCCCGTCAGGGGACAGCCAGTCGGGTTGGGCTCACCTGAAGCTTTCTAATTAAGCTTTTCTGTTATCTGAGACTTTACTGTCAGCTGACAAATGTGATAAAGACAAAATCAGAGGAAACAGATTGAGCAGGGTGATGTCAAGGTGGGTGACACCAAGCTCCTGCAACCAGACTGCCCAGTGGCGTCTTGCTGCGAGTGACTGGTCGTGACCGCTCCTCTGCACAGTCCTAAACGTCGTATTTCCCTCTCCGACTCTGTCCTAGGCTCCTTTCCTTGACCAAACTCTTTCAATTTCCCAATAACATAATCTTTACTTAGCTATATAAGTCATTTCATATTAAAATGATTTACTATGGGTCCATAATAGGTGTATAATTACATACAATATTTTAAAATTAGTTCCTTCAACTCTAGACTCTGCTGAGACTTGGGGCTGTGTGTTCCAGCCCAGGTGTCTTCACCCCTCAGTGTCTCTCTCCGAAAGTCAGGCTCCCGGATGTGTGTTTGTTTCCTGAGTTTGCTGCGTGTAAATGCTTCCAATGGATGACTTTCACCTTTTATTTCCAGCTTTGATGTATGATTGGCAAATAAAAAATATACTATTGAAGGTGTGGTGTTTATACATGAGAGCACTGTGAAATGATGACTGCTATTAAGGCAACCCAAAGAGCTTGCTCTGTTTTTGATTCAACTCAAAAATCTCAGGTTAAGGGAAATTGAGCAGCAATTCACACAAAGACACCAGCAGGCATCAAGAGAAATTCCTGATTGTCTTCACATTAAATCTGAACATAAGAATGACTAATGAAAGAATCTTGAGAGACATTCATGGGCAGTTCTGCACATCACCAGTTATAGAAGGGAAACAGGAGAAGAACACCAACGCCTCTTCATTCCGTCCACAGCACATAACTGAGGATTTTTTTTTTTCTCTGCTTGGTCATAGAGGTGTATGTTCTCAAAAAGCAGATGGCCATGTAGATATTTCTGGAGATATTCAATTTAGTCTGGTAGATTTTTGAAATAATAATATTGATATCCCAAATAAATAATTTTCCCTGTTTAGATGGAGTGGCCATTTCCACTGATCTAGGGTAAAATGTTTCACATAGTGAACTGTACAGTGATTTTACTCTATAGAGTGCAGAATTTAATTATAGTGAAAATAGAGGCAGTTCACTTAAGTATCAGATTCTTATTACTGACTTTAATTAAAATGTGAAAATTGAAATAATATATCATTTGTGGAGAAAAACAGACCAGAACTGTTAAAATGTATTTTCTCAAATGAATACAGAGGTTTCCCAAGGACAGTGAACTTTGGTTTCCTCTCTGTCTTAACAGTAACAGGGCCAGTAAACATGGGTCCAAGGTGCTCTTTCCCTTGAATGTGCAAAACTGATTCTTGGGAGGCCCATTACAAGCTTGTAGGTATAAAATCAGGATTAGAATATTCATGTAAGAAAATTTCTTTAAAAATACGTCAATAATAGTATTTTAAGAATCTACTGAGAATTTTTAAAAATTAGGTTTTTATGGGCAGATCCCTCCTGACTGTGATTTAGAAATACTCGAAAGCAAGTGTATAAATAGTTCTGTGCATCCTTCCATCCCACAGAGATTTCAGCACTTCTTCTCAGTATTACTCTAAAGACAAAAAAAACAAAACCAAAACATTCTCATCACATTTATAAATAAAGAGCACTATTTTGTCTTTCCTTAGAATCGTCCTTATGATGGGTAATTTCCTCTTCAGTGTAACTTGGGTCACTGTGGCATCTCCAGTGCCCCATGAAGCGTGTGGTAAGTGTCTCTGCTTATAAGAATAATATTTTCTGCTTATAATTAGGTTCAAATGAACTTATTTTTTCTAAATGTAATTGATCTCTATTCTTTTTCATTATTTTACCTTTTTTTTTTAGCTATTTTCCTGCCAAATTTCTCCTGTTGTTCTATATTTTTCTTCATAGTATTTGGGTTGAAACTTCAACCCCATTTGAAATATTTACACTCAGTTCTTTCCACTGTCACCTAAGATTTTCTCCAATACTTTTGTAAGAAGGACAAAATAAGGAAACAAATAACAGGGTAAGGGGCGACTCACCTGTAAACATGGGGCATTGTCTTCAGAGACAAGACTTCTCTCTTCTGAGAGATCAGAGCTGGGCATGTTAATGGAAAATTCTCTGACAATGGAACCGGCCTGAATCAAAACAAACAACAACAATAACAATAACAACAGAAAAACCCCCAAACTAAAGCTTTTCAAGATCCTCAGATAAATTGTTCCATGAAACCGCCCTCTGCATGGAAACCTTTGCTGTCCTCACTGACTCAGCACTGTAGTCCAGGATCCAGAGAGGAGATTACTGGCGTTTAAGTTCCCTGGCCATTCAGTCAAAGGCATCTGCACCCTAGGAGTTGTATTTGTACACTGGGACTTGATTTACGTCATTTCATAGGCGGCTGCTTCTTCTTCTTCTTTTTTTTATTAAATCATCACTGTGTACATTAATGCAGTCATGGGGTACAGTGGGCTGGTTCTATATACAATCTGAAATATTTTCATCAAACTTGTTAACATAGCCTTCATGTCATTTTCTTATTGTGTTAAGACATTTATATTCTGCATTTAGAGAGATTCACATGTACCCTTGTAAGATGAACCATAGGCGTGATCCCACCAGTCACCCTCCCCCCTCCCCTCCCCTCCCTCTCCCCTTTCCCCATATTCTTGGGCTATAATTGGGTTATTGCTTTCCTATGAAAGCTATAAATTAGTTTCTGAGTGAATGTCACAATGGGATGGTTCGCAGGGATATTGGAAAGAAAGTGGATGAAACATGAAACGTTGGGGGCTGTATCCCAGCCTGTAATGCATTCAGTCTGCTGGCCCCTGAGGAAGCGTGTCTCCTAGACCCCACACAATAGTACCTCATCACCTCGAATATGCGACCTGTCTAACCAAGGGTGAGTAGAGTGGACAACACTGTGCATGTCTCTAAAATCAGTCTTAAGAAAAATACTCTAGTGTAGCTTCTGCTTTTGCTTCGTAGGGAATCCACCCAATATGTAATAACTTTAATCATTCTGAGAGCAGTATACTATAAGGAGCATGGCTTTATCACAGGGCTAGACCTTGTATAAAAGATTGATGGCCCAGAACAAGCCTCTGGTAACACAGCAAGAGATAACCAGATTGCTATTTTAAAACATTTTTCTGTCCTTACGTGCATTTATGTATTTGGTTGCTAAGAAAGAATATTTTAGACAAAATATTTCTCAGTGAAGTGTCAGAAACAATTGGTGTGTGTCCTGTCTCCCGTCCTCATTTATGACTGATGGAGTCATCCTCCTCTGTCAAGCACCCGGGTCCCCCTTACACACTCACTGTGCAGGTAACCCTGTGCATATGTATTTTGACAATCGCATGTCTGACACTTTAAAAAATAAAATTAATTCTTTGTTTATTTGGCAGAAAATAAGTAGAGACACAGTTAGAGTCCTAGGATGTGTTTTTTAATGGAATAAGAAATAGCATTCCAAAACATATTCAAGTGACAAATATAATCACTTTTACTATTTAACAGTCAACACTGGCATTTATGCCTAGTGGTTTGTTGGGAATAATTTGTCACCAGTATTTTCCAAAGTACAGCATCACATTACAGATTCATAGAGCTGACAGAGGTCTTTGAAAATCCTCATACATATCTTTGCTTTTTAAAAGAACTATATATAACCTCTTCACCCTCTGCCAACCCAGGCAATTAAAATGCTTCAATAATGGCATTATGTAGAAGCTTACTGAATATTAATTTAAAATGATTGTGTAGGTTATTAATGGGGGCTTTGGTATATCTTTATCATATGTAATGAAAATTATGCAAATATTTGTGAGTTTTGCACGATATTAATACATTTTATGGCAAGATACTGGAAGAAGGAATTTAATTCTGTATAACCTTTTATCTGTTCTTTCCCAATTCCTATTAAGGATGTTTTATTATTAATCATTATTGGATTTTTTAGGATTATTAGGTTGAGAAATCATAGAATCCCTCAACTAAATTGAAAACTTGTGGTGAATCTTAGTTGAAAATATCACTGGAGAATAAGATTAAATAAAACAAATATGCATTACCTGTAAACCGACCCATCTTAGGATGAGGTCTCGTTTAAACTGCAGCTTTAAGTATCTGAAAGGCAAGTATGTTTCAGCAAGTCTCTGACGACATCAGTTTGCAAATGTGCTGTCTGGTATTTTTCTTTACACACAAGAACATACACATCTTACAGACATATAATTTGCCAAACTTTCAGAGACAGAGAACACACCTCTAGAGTCACTGCTGGAAAGAAGAACAAGAATACGGGCTAATAAACACCTGTTTTGCCCTTTTCTATGTATGACCCAGCCACACAGATCCCAAGAGAAATCACTACCCTAATTTCTTCATTTTTTAAAATTAAACAAACTGGTATATTTATAGCATGGGATTGTACTCCTCAATAAAAAGAAAGGAGCGGCTGTATTGGCACAATTGGGATGTATCCCAAGGGAATTATGCTCAGTGCAATTATACCAGTGATATAAGGGAATTATATTGATATATCAAACAGTAACAACAGAAACACGAACCGACTTTATATATAACAATAAAGCAACGGCTGTGTGTCCTGTATTACTTCATTTTATATAATATCCTTGACATAACAAAATTGCATGAACAAAGATCAGATTCACGGTAGTCCAGGGTGAGGGACTGAGGGACTGGGGATGCGGAGAGGTTGTGTATGGGTTTGTGTGGAGAAGCCTGTGGGGACGGAATAGTTCTCAATTGTGTGGTAGTTACAACAAGCTGCACGTGTGATGAAATGACTCTGTGGAGACACTACCTAGTTTATAACACCATGTGGACTGTGAAGTGTAGTGAAGTAGAATATTGAGGATTTATTACTTTCTCTCTTGCTTCTTTTACTAGACATTGTGTTTGAAAGATTCATCCATATTATTTTATTTAGTTTTATTCTTTTCATTAGCACATGACATTACCTTTTATTAATATATCACAATATATTTTTCCTTTTTATTGTTGACAAATATTGAATAACTAAAGGATTTTGCATTTATTTGTGGTGCTGCTCTTAGTAATTTGATAAATCAATATTGGTTATAAATGTTTTTTGCTTGGACATATAGCAGGGAGTGAAAGGATTCTGAAACAGACATTTTTATACTACAGTTTTCTTTAGAGTAGGTTTTGGAATTTGGTGGTATAAGTATTGGAATACCATTGTCTTTCCTCGAAATTGTCCTGTCCATTTTTGCCTGTCCCGTTTCCAAATGCCCTTTAAATCAGTTTGTCAATGCATATGAAAAAAATCTAGACTGGAATTGCATTAGATCTGAAGATCAACTGTGAGAGAGTTAATACCATTATAATAGAAAACATTCAAATTTATAGACTGGAGGTGTTGCCACATTTGTGTAGTTCTCTGATTTTTCTCAGTGATACTTTGTGGTTCTTTGTGTAAAGACCTTGTACACATTTGAACACAGGGGAATGTAATGTTTGAAAAAGCGTGATCACATCTGGTATGTCTTTCATTCTTCTTATACAGAAATAAATTGATTTTTAAATTTACCAAAGTTGCTAAATTAATACTTAATTTTAATACTATATAGACATATTCAAAATCATACTAAAGGAGAATTTTTTTCCTTCATCAAAATCATACTGTCTTTATTTGTATAAATAAATAAGGTGTAATCTCAGATTACATGAAAGATGTAATACTGTCCATTGCTTTATTGTTATATATAAAGCTGGCTCAAGTTTCTGTTGTTGCTCTTTGATATATCAAGATAATTTCCTTATATCACTGGAGTAAGTTTTACATTAAGCATTTTTTTTAGTTCTAAATCTAGCATCTTTTTATTATTATTTCAGGTTCATTGAGGGTACAGAGAATTAGGCTACACTGTTTGCATTTATTACGCAAAGTCCTGGTTATAACTTTTTCCTGCCCTCAGGAGATGTGCCCTAGTCTGCAACCCCAGCCTCCCGGTTCTCTCCCTCCTCAGCCCCCGACCTTGAATTCACTTGAGTTTTTCCTCATGTGGGTATGCATTAGATCCTCTACTGGACAGAGCTGGAACACAGTCTTCTTAGTAAGAAATCACAAGATTGGAGAAGCAGCAATCCAAAGTACTCAATTCTAATATAAATCTAATATATTTTTAAACTCTAAACATTTCTATTGGCATATTATATACACAAAGATAATTAAAATATTAAAAAAAAAAAAAAAAAAAAGAAAAAAATGGATAGTCTGTTGGGTGTTCACAAATTGACTCACATAACCAAGATCTGAGTGGGGAAACTGCACTGTCACCCACGGAAACCCCCTCAGGCCTGTCCCCCGACTGCCGACCTTGCCTTGACCTGAACTCCAACACCATTATTACTTCTGTTGTTCTATGTTATATAAAAAGAATCATCCAGAAAGTGCTTCTCGTGTGCAGCTTATTTTATTTACGGATGTTTTCTACGGGAATTTGTGGTTGTTATTCTCACTGCTGCACAGATGTGGTTGTCTGGCTGTCTGACTCCTTCATCCACCGTTCAGTACTGAAGTTCCCCGAGAACGATGCTTCTGTGAGTCACTGTATGCGCCTTTTGGTAAAGATGAATATAGCTGTGGGTGATTAAATGGAAGAGGTGTTTCATATGCTAATGTATTGACTTTTAGCAGATAAAAATCCCCAGTTTTCCTAAACGCTGTTATGTTTACAACCCTGTAGGCCGTGTGCAAGGCTGTGAGCTGTTCTATCCTGGGTATGGCTTGTCTTTTTTTTTTTTTTTTTTTTTGAGACGGAGCCTCAAGCTATCCCCCTGGGTAGAGTGCCATGGCATCACAGCTCATAGCAACCTCCAACTCCTGGGCTCAAGCGAGTCTCCTGCCTCTGCCTCCCAAGTAGCTGGGA
>CAUYQV010035113.1:0-19355 GCA_963574575.1 Galagoides demidoff | reverse complement strand
CCTGCCTCCGCCTCCCAAGTAGCTGGGACCACAGGCGCCCGCCACAACGCCCGGCCATTTTTTGGTTGCAGCCATCATTGTTGTTTGGCGGGCCTGGGCTGGGGATTCGAACCCGTCACCTTAGGTGTACGTGGCTGGCGCCCTAGCCGATTGAGCCACAGGTGCCGAGCCAGGTTTCAGTGTTATACATGTGATTATATGATTTTCCCAGCTCCATTGATTGAATAGGGATTCTTTTCCTCAGTGTATGTTTTTGTCTGCATTGTCAAAGATTGTGCAGCAACATGAGGATGGTTTTATATCTGGGTTCTCTGTTCTGATCCATTGCTATATGTCTCTGTTCTTGTGCCAGTACTATATAGCTTGAAGTCTAGTAAATGATGCCTCCTGATTTATCCTTTTTCCTTAAGGTTATTTGGGCTATATGGCATCTTTTCTGGTTCCATAAGAAGTGTAGATTTTTTTTTTTTTAGTCTGAGAGAAATTATGTTGTTGTTTTAATGGGAATTGCATTGAATTTGTAAATCACTTTGTGTAGTATAGACATTTTAACAATATTAATTCTGCTGCTCCATGAGCATTACATGTTTTTCCATATGTTTAAATTCTCTGTGATTTCCTTCCTCAGTGTCTTGTAATCTCTCTGAAGAGGTTTTTCCTCCTTCTTGGTCAAATACATTCCTAGATGTTTTTGTTGTTTTTGCTGTTGTTGCTATTGCAAAAGGTATTCAGTCTTTGATTTGAATCTCACTGTGACAGGTGTTGGTGCATAGGAATGCTATGGATTTGTGTACATTGATGTTGAAACCCTAACACTTTGATGAATTTATTTATCAATTCCCGGAGTCTCTTGGCAGAATCTTGGGGTTTTCTGGATATGAGATCATATCATTAGCAAAGAGCAATACTTTGATTTCTTCTTTACCCATTTGAATACCCCTGATTTCCTTCTTTTCCTGATTGCTCTGGCTGGAACTTCCAGCACTATATTAAAGAGAAGTAATGGTTCCAGTTCTAAGTGGGAATGTTCTCTCATTTTTTCCTTTTCACTATGATGTTTGCTTTGGGTTTGTCATAGTTTGTCATATATGGCTTTTATAATTTTGAGGTATGCCTATTTTGTTAAGGGTTCTGGTCATAAAATAGTGATTAATTTTGTCAGATGTTTTTTGTGTGTCTGTTGAGAAGATTATATGGTTTTTGTTTTGGGTTCTATTTATGTAGTGAATCACATTTATAGATTTGCATAAATTGAACCTTCCTTACATCTCTGGGATGAAGCCTACCTGGTTGTGGTGGATTATTTTTTTGATGTGCAGCTCCATACAGTTTGGTAGGAATTATTGTGAAAAATTTCACTTCTATATTAATAAGGGATATTGTTCTATAGGTTTCTTTTTTTGCTGTGTCCTTTCCTGGCTTTAGTATCAAGGTGATATTGGCTTAACAGAATGATTTGGGAAGGATTCCTCCCTTTTTGATGCTATGAAATGATTTCTTCAATATAAGTATGAGTTCTTCATTGTAGGTATGGTAAAATTCAGCTGTGAAACCATCAGCCTAGGACTTTTTTAGGTTGGAAGATTTCTTTTTATTATATCATAAGTCTATACATTGCTGCATTTATGGATTACAAGGTGCTGATTTTATATAGTAAGTAAAGCAAGCAGATAGCCCTCAGAATGGAAGAAGATATTTTCAGGTTATATTTCTGACAGAGGTTTGATAACCAGGTTGGAAGATTTTTTATTGCTGCTTTAATTGCATTACTTTATATTCGTCTGTTCAGGAGTTTTATTTCTTCCTGATTGAGCCCAATGTGGTTATGTATGTTTTCAAGAATTTATACATGTCCTCACCATTTTCAAGTTCATGTGCATAAAGATTTTTATAGTGTTCAGATATGATATTTTGTATTAAAGATTTTTATAGTATTCAGATATATTTTGTATTTCTGTGCTATCAGTTGTAATAGCTTCTTTTTCATTTCTGACTGAGCTTATTAGGGTTCTTTATTTTCTGATTCTTGTTAATCAAGTGAGAGGCCTATCTATTTTGTTTATCTTTCCAAAGAACCAACTTTTCATTTTATTAATCTTCTGTATAATTTTCATTTAGTTTTGTTCTGACTTTGGTTACTTCTTTTTTTCTGTCATGTTTGGGATTGGTTTGCTCTTCCTCTTCTAATTTCTTGAGATGATCCTTTAGATTGTTGATTTGTGATCTTTTTGTCTTTTGGACATAGACATTTTTAGGCTATGAATTTTCTTCTTAGGACTGTTTTTGCAACATCCCACAGATTTTGGCAATTTTTGTCCCCTTTGTCATTTAGAATGACATCTTATCATTTCAAAAATCTTTTGATTTTCAGCTTAATTTTCTTCTTGGCCCAATAATCATTAAGCAGTGAGATGTTTAATTTCCATGACTTTATGTAAAGTTGAGTGTTTCTGTTGGAATTGATTTCCAATTTTATTACACTGTAGTCCAAAAAGATACATGGTATAATTTTCATTTTTAAAAATTTGTTAAGACATGTTTTGTGGCCTAGGATGTGATCAGTTTTAGAAAATGTCTCATTAGCTGTTTAAATTAAGTAGAATTTGGTTTATGAACCTGGGTGCTCCTGTGCTAGGTGCAGAAATGTTTAGAATTGGTACATGTTCTTGTTAAATTTCCTTTCACCATTATATAGTTACCATCTTTGTCTTTATTTACTTTTATTGATTTCTATTCAATGTCATCTGATATGATAGTGGCTACACTGGCTTCCTTTTGGTTTCCATTTGCATGGAGTATTGTTTTCTATCTCTTTACTTTGAGTCTAAATGACTCCTCATGGGTTAGATGCATTTCCTAGAGACAGAAGACTTTTGTACTTTTTTTTGTCCATTCCGTCAGTCTATTCTATGTCTCTTCAGGGGGCAGTTTAAGCCATCCACATGTATGGAAAGAAATGAAAAATGGGGTGGATTTCTGACCATCCCGTTGCATAAAACAATATTGCTTTGTTTTACCACTTGAGCCATTCTGGTATCTGAGCTCTGAACTTTAACATTTGTATAGTTTTTTTTTTTATTTTTATTTTTTTTAAACTTTTTTTTTTTATTAATTGATCTCTGTATACATTAATGCAGACATGGGGTACATTGTGCTGTTTTCATATACAATTTGAAACACTTTCATCAAGCTGGTTAACATAAATTTCATGTCATTTGCTTAATCATTGTATCGACACATTTATATTCTAGTTTTAGAAAAGGTGGGTGTCAATTTTGGTGATCAGTGTATAATGCTGATCTGAACACTTCCTGCAAGGCAGGTCTGCTCTTATCAAATTGCCTCAGCATTTTCTAGTTTGAGATAGTCTTTATTTTTCTCTCATATAAGAAACTCAGTTCTATAGGATACAAAATTCTAGGCTAGTCATCATTCTGTTTGAGAAGAACGAGAATGGGATCCCAGTCCCTTCTGGCTTATAAGGTAAGTTGAGAAGTCTGCACAGTTAGTTGCATGGGTTTTTCTTTGTAAGTTACCTGATGCTTTCATCTTGTGGTTCATAGAAGTTCCTCTTTTGTGTTAACTTTGGCCTGTCTGACGGCTCTTTGTCATAGTGATTGCCTATTGGTGATGAATCTCTCAGGAGTCCATCATGCCTGGATGTCCAGATTTATACTAAGACCTGGGAAATTTTCCTCTAGTATTCCCTCAAGTAGGTTTTCCAGCCTTGTGTATTTCTTCTTTACCCTCAGGGATGGCTGTAATTCTTATGTTAGTCCTCTTTACATAATTACATATATTTTGTAGGTTTTATTTGTTCCTCTTCTTTCTCTGTTCTTTCTCTTTGATTGACTTGTTTAATTCAAAGGCATTTTCCTCTAGTTCTAAGATTCATTCTTCTGCCTACTCTAACCTATTCTTAAGGTTTTCCTTTTTTATTTTTTATTGAGACAGAGTCTCACTTTGTTACCCTCAGTAGAGTGCTGTGCTGTCATAGCTTACAGCAACCTCAAACTCTTGGGCTCAAACCATTCTCTTGCCTCTGCCTTCCTAGTAGCTGGGATTACAGGTGCCCGCCACAACACCCAGCTGTTTTTTTTTTGTTTGGTTGTTTAGCAGGCCTGGATCAGGTTCGAACCCACCAGCCCTGTAGCATATGACCAGTGTCCTAACCACTTAGCTGTGGGCTCCCGCATTCTTAAGGTTTTTCACTGTGTTTTGTATTTTTTTGAATGAACTTTTCATTTCTAGAAACTCTGCTTTATTTTTTTTCAATAATTCAATTTCTTTATTCACTTCCATCATTGTTTAGTGGTTTCTTTGTGTTGAGTTTCTATTTTCTCTTTCGTTTCATTGAGCTTCACAACAATCCATATCGGAACTTCTTTATCAGTAATTTCAATATCCTCAGTTTGGTTGGTTTTCATTGGTATGTAGTGATTGTTTTCTTGTGTGGATGGTCCTTTTACTCTGATTTTTCATGTATCTGGAGAACTTTCACTGATTTCCTCTCATTTGGAGCAGCTTTTGCATTAGGATTTCTTTTTTATCAGATAATTACATGTCCAGTTTAATCCCTAAAACATAGGGTGGTGCTTGTGGGTGAGACTCTACTACACATTCTATGACTGAGTTGGTGAATGTTTTAAAGTGCATGCAAATTAACCTTCCTGTCAATAGGTGGCACTTGATGGAAGGAACAAGCTGCAATGTGGATTTTGGGACTTGTGACCAGTTTTCATTCTTCAGAAGGGCTTGATTGCCCCAGGTGGTGGGTGAGTCGCTGGAACTTCAGATGAGTCCTTATTCCCTGCCATAGCACAGGCAGGTGAGAGAGTATGTCTGGGTGGGGCTAGGTTTGGTGAGCTTGCCCTCTTGCTAATTAATTTTTTTTTACTATCTAAAACATTAACATGGTTTGAAAATAAAAACTATATATAAACAGGATACTGCAAGAAGCCTCACTGTCTTCTCTATTACTCTAACCTCTTTGCTACTCACTTGCTATAGATATCAATTTAATTAGTTTCTGGTTTATCTTTCCTGCATTTCTTTTTGCAGATATAAGTACATTCACATTCGTATTTCTTTATTTTTACACAAAATGTAATATACCCTACATAATCTTTGTACTCCCTTCTTTTTACTTAATCATATATTCTGAAAATTACTCAATATTAGTCAATTGTTTTTCTTATTTTTCATAGCTTAGATATACCAAGTGTAACCATTTTGGTTGTTTACAGTATGTTGTGAATAATAATAATACCACCATGAATAGACTTGCACATGTATTTTCCCCAAAGACAGTTGAAAGGGCCTAGAAGTAGGATAATTTAAAGAGTAAATGAATATTTAATTTTGTTAGATATTGCTGGATATTCAATTGGGTTAGTACCATTTTATGTTCCCTTCGGTAATGTATGAAAATAAAAGTTTTCCTAAAACCTTCCAACAATTTTAGTGACAAGTGTTTGAATTTTTGTGAAGCTGAGAAGTAAGAAATGATTTGCATTTTTCTTATTTTGAGTTTAGCAATTTTTTGTATGTTAAGCTAAGCAAAAGCTAAATTGTACATTTTTGTACGAACTATCTGTTTATGACTTTTGTACCCTTTTTCTATTGAGTTTTTGGTGGCTTCCTTAATTTATTTTTCATTGTGAGACTGGCCCTTCATCTGGGATCTCACTTTCCCTTTATCATCCAAGGCAATAAAGCACCAAATGTGTTATTAGTTGCATAACTTCCTTAGGCTAATACACAGCGTACTAGCATTAGTAGTGCATGCAGTACTAGCACATACTACTAATGCTAGTACACTGTAACTTGAGTTTTGTAACTTAAGTAAGAAGAGAAGCATTCAAGTAGACTTTTTAAGATAATCTTATTTTAAGTCTTCAATTGTTTAACTAAAACTCTTGGGAACAGGTGTTTCTCACAGTTTAGACTTTTTTGAATTTTAGAAAGATAATGAGTACATATGCTGTATATTATGTAACATCATCCATCAACTCTGGGACAGCATTGCATAATCAAACAAATAAATATTTCTGGAGCAAAATTTATGAAAATGATAGATGAGATAAATAAAAACCATAAGCACCCTCACATAAGCTTAGGGAAGGTCTTGTGGTCAGATTAGATATATTAAATTCTTTGTAAATAAAACTTCAGGTTTCCAGAACACTTTAAGATTTTATAATCTAGGATAAGTGATTGTAGGACTGCAGTTCATTGAACTCGTCACTTTTGGGTATTGTTTATTCACAATAGCTACATATTATTAAATAAAGTCTTAAGAAAAAAATCAGTGAAAATACCTATTAAAAATCATAACAGCAAATTGTTTTATAGGTTAACTATATTGAATGACTCCTTTAAATTTCATAAACCCTACCTGCCTAATTTAGTATTTCTTTTTTTCTTACTTGGGACACATTAAATGTGAATTTTTAGAAAATATAAAAGTAACTTTCTCCACTTTTCTTCTAAATAATATACTTATTTGGGTATTTCTTTATTATTGTCCTTCAAGGGCTGGTTCATTCACTAGTGTATCCTCAGTATCTAGCACAATGTATGGCTGGCTATAAGTGCTTGATAATTATTTTTGAATGAATTAATGAATGAAAGAAGAGTACAAGAAGCCATAATGATGGGAAACAAAATGGTTCACTCATATGACATAAAAGTACAGGTATAAAACAATCCATATGAGTGGGGATATTCCACCTTTTGCTCTATTTCAATTCAGATGTATCTAGAAATAAACTCACATGTACTTAGAGAGAGTGACTACATCTCTTGCCAAGAGGAAGAAGTAGACTTTGCTTGAACAGGTGGAAGTTAGTTACCTCAAGATGCCATTACTTTATGTCTCTTCTTTTCCCCAATTATCACCCCCGAAAATAGATCATTAGAGAGAAATTAAAATATGCAACTTCTGTTATATTTTGATTCTGTCCTCAATTTTCTAAACTGCTTCTGTTTAAATAATGTACTTTTCTCTTTTAAAATATTTGTTTATTTTTCAAGTTGTAAAAGAATGCATGATCATGATAGAACATTTGAAAAAATTATAGGCCATTTGAGAAATAAGGAAAAATAGGAAAAAGGAAAAACAATTCACAGGCTCACTCCTCAGAGATAACTCATACTGTTTTAGTATACAGCATTTCCTTATAGTCATTCTTCTAAGCATATTATTTTTAAAGATGCCATATAAACAGTTCAAATCTTATTTTTTACTATATTTTTTATACTATAAATATTTACCATATTATTACAAAATTTTAATAAAAATTATTTTGAACAGAAGAATAATATATTTCATCACATGAGAACATCAACATTTCCTTAAACTTCTCTTCTGTTATTAGACATTTCAAATATTTCTGATGTTTAGATATCATAATGCTTTAAAGAACAGGTGATAAATATTTTTCCTGTACTTGGCTTTGTTTGTTCAGGATACTCTCTCAAGTGTGAAATTATACTAGGTCACATGGAATGAAGATATATAGGCATCTTTAAGAATTCTAACTGGGACTGCAAACTAATACGACATTTTTGGAAGGAAGTATGGAGAATCCTCAAAGATCTCAAATTAGACCTTCCATTTGATCCTGCAATTCCATTACAAGGCATCTACCCAGAAGAAAAAAGATCATTTTACCATAAGGACATTTGGACTAGACTGTTTATCGCAGCTCAATTTACAATCGCCAAAATGTGGGAACAGCCTAAATGCCCACTAATCCAGGAATGAATTAACAAGCTGTGGTATATATGTATACTATGGAATACCATTCAGCTACAAAAAGATGGAGACTTTACACCTTTTGCATTAACCTGGATAGAAGTAAGAAACATTCTTCCTAATAAAGTATTACAAGAATAGGGAAGCGAGAATCCAATGTACTCAATTCTAATATGAAGCCAATAGATAATCTAATACACTCCCACATAAAAGAAAAACTCAAATCAATTAAAGGTAGGCAGTGGGAGAATGAGGGAGCATGGAGAGGGGATAAGGGAGGGGTATGGGTATGCTCTCACTAAATAGGCACAATGTTAGAGTGTATGGCAATGGCA
Organism: Galagoides demidoff; assembly: GCA_963574575.1. Taxonomy (NCBI): domain Eukaryota; kingdom Metazoa; phylum Chordata; class Mammalia; order Primates; family Galagidae; genus Galagoides; species Galagoides demidoff. The sequence continues at coordinate 11,261 of CAUYQV010035113.1, read as the reverse complement.
CACCTCCTGGGGTGGAACAAAATTATAAGAGGGACCCTACCTAACAAATGCAAACATTGTAACCTAATTCTTTGTACCCTCAAATTAACCTGTAACAATAAAAATATAATAATAAAAAATAATTCTAACAAATAGAGATATCTAGGGCTATCTAGTCCAATGAGACCATTTTAATCCTCAGAAGTATCTCATAACGTTAATCTGGAAACATACCCAATAGGAACTACATTACCCACTTACAACATACAGCTTTTCTCTTGAATCACTAATTATATTCTTGGACTTTAACTTGAGGTAGTTTTTGTCAAGCAATGGAGGAATCCAAATGCTTGTCAACGAGAATGAGTTAAAATGCAATCAGTGTAACCTAATTCTTTGTACCTTCAATGAATCCCAAACTATAAAAATAAATAAATAAATAAGAATGAGTTAACAAATTGCCAAGAAGTCTTCATCATGTTTGAATTGGTTGTGCTCAATGTATCCCTTATTTTACTGATACAGTCATTGAATTATGCCTTAAAACACCCATGTTTCACTTTTTGCCACCTTAACACTAAAACTATTAGAAATCCCCCTGGAGATTCTGGAAACCCAGCAGATTTTGCCTTACTGTTGCATATTTGCCATCTAGTGGCTAAGGTGGGAAATTGCAGACTTACACCCTCTCCAGATGATGCTTAGGGCCTGGGGGGTTTTTTTGTTTGTTTGTTTGTTTGCTTTTTTAAACAGGAAATTCATAGTGGTGGAAAGCAAAAACTGTCTATAATACTCAGTTAGGATGAATAAGATTGCTATCAAGTATGCATGCATGTTAATTAGGAGAAAAGACTGCCCAAAAGGGAGGTTGGGCTCAGAGAAAATCAGAGTTTTTTCCCAACAAACACTGCTCCATTATCTCTCTCTCACACACACTCACCATTCTCAGCAAAATAGTTTTGAAAGAATATTAATGTCATCCTGAAATGTGAAACATATCATCAAGGACACCATGATGTTATGTAAGGAAGGAGTAAAGGTGTCTTAGTTTGCTTTTGTTGCCTTAACGGAATACCTGACATTGGATAATTTATAAAGAACAGAAATTTATTTTCTCACAGTTCTAATAATTTCAAAAATTAAGGAACCAGTTAGTTCAGTTGTCTGGTAAGGATTTCTCTCTGCATTCAAGGTAGCACCTTATGGAACATTGTGTTCTCACATGGTGAAAGGCAGAAGGCTGAGAGGGCCAATACTATGTGAAGCCTCTTTTACAAAGGCCCCAATACCATTAACAAGGGAGGAGCCCCCAAGGCCTAATTAACTCTTCAAGGCCTCACTTTTTAATACCATCATATTGGCAACACTTGAACATTAGAGGATACAAATTCGTACCATAGCAGAAGGGTACCTCATTTGCATCGCTGTAGAGACTGGGTGCGTTTATTACAGGATTATTTTAAAATGAGCTCCAGATCTTTTATTTACCCTCTTTTTGTAAAGCTTATTCTTTTCTCCCTCTTAGCAGTCTGTTTAATTTCTAGTCAAACAGAGTGTGCTACTTCAAGGCACAATTTCTTAGATTTATTGTTCCTTTGAATTTGATAGATTTGGTAATTCTCTAGCTGCTTTCTAACTTCTTTCAAATTATTCCAACCTAATCAGATGACATAATTTTTAGAATGTAGACCATGCAAATTACACAATAGATTCTCTCTAAAGACATACAATGGATATGTACATATTTGGGGGGGGGGTGAGTAAACACAGGTATTAAATGTGTGTGGATGGAAGAGCATTCTTTCAAAAATAAATTGTGAAAAAATGTTAAGAATTAAGCTGATGTTAAAATTTGTCAGGAATTTTCTTCAGATATACAGTTCTCAGGAAGGGTTAAGGAAATATGAAAAAGTAAGTAAAGTTAGAGGTCATGAAACATTTTCAATAACATAAACTTTGCCAAGCAATATTGAGCTTGCACCATTTCTGGGTAACCAGCTACACATGCCATTTATGTATGTTTACTAACTGCAAAAAGAAAACATACCCTAAATGGTCTCCCACCTCTACCTCAAAATATTTGGTTATATATATTCTAAAATCATTCATTCACTGGGCATTCATTCAACAAGCAGCTATCAAGTACACTTAAATATATAGATATCTATATAGCCCTATATGGTACATCATTTGACCTAGTTAATCCATTACTCAGAATCTACTCTTTGATTATACTCACAAAAGTATGACAAGATTTAGTTAACAATATTTTCATTGCAACATTGTTTGAAATGGTGGTGACATAAAGATGATTTAAAATAAATTAGATTAAATTCATATTCATCATTACAATAGAATAGTATACATCTATTAGAAGGATGAAGTGGAGTTCTACATGTTTCTACAGAAAGTTAGATAAATTATAATAAGTGAAAAGCAAGAAAATTAATACAATAATATTTTTATACATTATGTAGTATATATACACACACATATAACTGTATGTGCCAGACATTCATTAAGATAATTTCCCACTGATGGAGGTTACTTAAAAACCCAAGAATCATGACCAAAGCCAAGCCCTATTGAATAAGATAATGAAATTCTTCAAGAAATTCAAAGTCTAGGTTCAGAAAGTCTGATCTTTGTTGTGAGTTATGCCCATCTGTACCACCCTAAAAATGGAGGATTATACAGAAATGTCAATTTCTTATCCTGACTTTTATTAATTGAGTCATATTTCCAGTCAAGAAAGTCTGGAACCACAGGTGCATTTTGAGGAGATGACCTAGAGCCCCGAGATCTGTTTTTACCATTCAAACTGAGGCCTAATTTCACGGGCTGGCATTTGTATCCAGCATTCTCTTACCTTACTTTTGAAATTCCTCTTTAGTTTTTCTGAGTGTCTGATTCCATTATGTTGCTCAACTCACTGTGGTTAATATTCATTTAAGGAAATTGAATGCATAACACTTACTGATTGCTTACTTTGTTACATGCATTACTCCAAGTACCCATTAATATCCACAGCTACTCTATGAGCTAAGTACTAGCATGATTCTTCACTTTACAAATAAGAAAACAGACTTTGATGCCCTACCTAACAGTGACCTCTTCTAGCAGCACATTTGTGACTCATCTCCTTTTTTATTTTTATGAAAATGTTTATGGTCCATGAATTTATTCCTTCTGACATATGTATATTCTTCAAGGTGACATGTTAATCTGTATAATGGCATTTTTGCTTGATTAGAAGCTAATGTATCACCCTTGTTTGAGAATATTTACTTAGTGGTGGGCATCATTCCTTTCCTTTCTTTTGGGATCCATCCCATGATGTCTCCCTCTCTTCTCTTTCCCTTCCTACACTTTCTTCCCTCTCTCACTCTCTCTCTTTTTCTAAAATAAAATAAAGTCTATACTTTTATATCCAAAAAAGGGGAGAATATTTACTTAGTAACCAGAAGGTTTCTGCAGAAACAGCTTATATTCAGTTACTCACTAATGAACCAATTTACATGTTGGGCACTAGAGATCTCTTGGAACTTAAGTTTAGAGGAGAATATAGACATTAATACAATAATTCATGGATGTATATAATCTTAAAGTCTGATAAATGCTATGAATATAAAACAAGGTGATCAGTGCCAGTCTCATGGACTAGATGGGGGGCTTCCTAGAGGAAGGGAAATTTATCTCCATATATAAAGAATAAATAGTAGTAAACCAGAAAAATTGGGAATAGGAGCATTCCAGTCCTGCGAATAGCTGAACAAAGACTCAGGAATGGTTGGGGGTCTAATGAGCCAAGAAATGAAAGATCCCAGAGCGTTCAGTTGATGCCAGTGGATGAAGTGACCCGAGGGGTAGGCAGAGGTCAAAACCATACTTAATCTGAGAGAAGTAGAAAATTGAGCAATTAAACAATTAAAATTGTGGTTTTAAGTGAGTGCTATAAAGGAAAAAAAATGTTATGGGAAAATGTAAGTAAATGTCTGAAACATACATTGAGATTCAGGAAAAACTTCCCAGAAAATGTGAGCTATGATGAATGACAAGCCATTAGCTAGAATAAGAAAAAGAGGAGGTAGTGGTTAATAGTGTTCCAGTTATAAGAAACAGCAAAGGCCTGGGGATGAGACACACTATGTAGTGTGGCAAGTCTAAGAAACTGAGGAATAAGGAACCTTATTAAAATGCTGATTAAATGGCTGACAAGGGGAGAAAGATGGCGTCTGCACTGGAGGTAGTAGAGAAAAAGATTCTTGGAACAACTGAGGCTGAAATAAGATAAACAAAGACAGTGGAAGCTGTGGACAAAAATAAGGGACCAATCATAAAGATAGTAACCGGAAGTATAACCGCTTGATGAACTACTCTGAAGGGAGAGTGGGGAAGAAAAAGAGGTCCATGGAGGTGACCAGCATCACAATGGAGCATAGTAACTGGGAGATTTAAGAGTTGAAGAAGTTTAATTTGGACCTTGTTAAGTGAATCTAGGGAGCATTCACGTGAACATGTCCATTTGAGTGTGTGTGCCTCTATAACTGCAGATGGATATGTTGTAGGCAGGAGCAAAGGTTTGGGCATCATCATTATATTGACGGAAAGGACCTGGGCAAGATGAACTCAGACAGTGGGCACAGAATAAAAAAAGAGAACTTACGAGAAATTTGTGAATGCAATCGCACTTAATCGTTCAAATGAGAACAACACCTATAGGCGTTCAAACCAGACGTTCCTTTGACGAGAATGAGGCCTGTAGGCTCGGCTCATTTTGCAAACAAAATTTGGTGACACATGTTACAGTTTTCTTACTGGACTTGAGTCTGTAAGCATCATATTCGTCTCAGTATTTCCCAAAATTGGGCCTGAAATAATTCATACACATAGGGAGAACTGAAACCAACTTAGGTGAATCATTTTGATCAGTAAGAACCAAAGAATGTCAAGTAGTCCACAGTGCATCCTAACAGTTGTTGAGATCGCTGGTTGCCTCAATTGGCACGTTTCGTTTCTGAGCTCTCTTCAGTCAAAGAGGCAGAAAGAAAATAAATTAACAGATAAATTCATAGCATTTATCAGACTTTAAGGTTATATATGTCTATTAATTTCCCTTAAGGAAAGTGATTAAGCAGCTAATGGAGTACAACTAGAAAAAAAGTGATATCATAAAATCTAAAGAAGGCAATGTAAGAAGAGGGGAATGATCAACATCAACAAATCCAACGAGGAAGTCAGATAAGGTAAAAATAAAGTAGTATCCCTTAGGCACACAACAAAGAATTTCCAGAAGACCTTTGCACAAGCAGTTTCCTAGAAGTGGCTGAAGCCAGGGTTAATTAGGGGTAAGTAGGAGATGAGATTTTAATAGTGAAACTCATGAGACTAGATAATCCATTCACACAGTTTTGTTGTTGAAAATATGAAATATATGGAGTGTGTGAAGGTTTTTTTGCTTGTTTTCTTTTTCTTTAACATGAAAAGAAGCCTAAGAAGACATGAATAATGGCAAGAAGGAGCCAGTAGAAAAGAGGTCAAAGATCAAGTAGGGAGGATAAATAAAGTTAGGTTGTTGAAAATGAGGAAGGGAATAAGAAGCAGCTTATAGGTGGAAAGATTATTGTTACAAAGGATGCAGGATACTGCATTCATTCTAAAATTTAAGAAAGAGAAAAATATACAGATAATATTGTAGAACTCATGGCAACACCTGAATGGTGTTTCTTTCTTGCATTTTCTCAGTGAGGAAGAATTCACATTTACCTAATCAAAGGAAGGGAAATAACAATGCAAACATGGGGTAGAATGGATAATAGTTGCTATGAAGAATGGAAGGGAGAATTAATGAAGGAAAGAGGATTGCTTGGTAGCATTATGGCTAAGTTTAGGTTGGAGACTGCAAATCTATATTGCTGCAGTTGCTATTGCACTGTGAGTTTTATCTTCTGTTCATCAATCAGAAGATAGTATAGCGAATACTGAGTTAGACCCAGTAATGGCTACAGAAAATGATAATGCAAGTTGTGCATTGAGTTACCCTAGAGAGAAACATTCACATTGTAGTTTAAACGGCATCACCTCTGACTAGCCTGTATAAGGCATGTGGTAGCTTGGGAAGCGAAGCAAAAATATAAAGAAGAAAGGGGGCTGAGAAAATTGTAAAGATAATGGAGTGACAGTCCATGACAACTAACTCGGACAGGAAAACAATTAATGGCAGGAAGGAGCAAGTAAAGGGCTGACAGTACTGGGAGTGTGTATGAATAGAAGAACGTGTGTAATGAGCATTCATATGGTATGACTTGTGCATCTCAAGAGGCACATTTCAATATCCACCCCCCCAAAGGTCCAAACACCATCCCTCAACTCTACTCATTTTGGGCAACCACAGCACAAAATGTATATAGCAAGGCATCAAATTGTTTGAGGTCTCAAGTAGAAAATTCACTAAATACCAAGTAAGCTTGCAACACTTGATGAAAATAACAGATTAAAGGTGCAACCTCTGAAGAGGAAAATTAAAAAGCAGACAAGTAAACAAGTTTAAAATAGCCCTTCTTAAAAGGTAAAAGATAGGAATAAGATAGCCTCAGAGTTTCCGAGTATTTATGTAAATAAGGAAAAGGATCTTAAGTCTTGCCCTTTACTTCTCTTATTTCTAAATGCTTAATTTGTGTAGTTTCCTATGTAACAATTTCATTATGTTTTGCTAAGTGCTTTGTTTATGAAATACATCTCACAAATAAAATTTGAACTCTAGAATGTACCTACTGAACTTCAGAAAATAAATAAAAACAAAAAGCTTCTGAGTTAACATACAGAAGTCAAGAAAACAAATATAGAATAAAATCATTAATCAAAAGATATGATTAAATAATTTACCAGCCAAATAATTAGAGCAATAATGTTATTGCTACATTGTGATTGATGAGTCAATTTATATTTTATAACTTAAATTTATAGTATCGTGGTGAAAAGCTAGAACAGATCTTAGAAATATAAACTTTATGTTTTAAAACTGTTCAGTATAAAAGGTTTTGAATAAATGCCTGAGCCATCATTTTGCTATATGGTACATTTCTTCTGTGTTTGTGTCAGTCAAGAATTTCACACTCTATTCCTACTGGTTGAATAGTTTTGGAAAGCCTAAAGTCAGATTCTGACCCTCGTATATTTATATAACCCATACAAATCATATAAATGATATCTGTGGATCTTATTCTCTGTTACTTCTAATTTACAGCCATAACAAAATAATAAATTGAAGAGTAAACACTATGCCATAAACCATTTATTTGAAGTCACACAGACCAGAAAAGACAAATTGGAACTTCCTGATAGGAGAAATTAATTGAATTTTTTTGTGTGTGCAGATCAAAGATAAAAATTATTTTACTTCTCTCTGTCTCCCTCAGACTCTTGACAAGGGCACACAGAAAACCAGGGAAATTCCTTCTAAAAGAGTAAAATACTGTTATTGGATTTGCTATTGAAAGGCTAGTAAGAAACTCCAAGTAAACATTTATTTGGTGAAATGATTGAGATCAATCTTATTTCACAATATTCCTCTATGTGAATTAAAAGAATCTGAGTGTGTGAACAATAACATTTCTTGGAACATAATAAGGTAATATACCCCAACCTGTACCAAAGCAATCAAACATCTGGTTAGTGAGGATAGAAAATAATCATTTTGACAACATCAGAAAGTGAGTTGTACATGCACTGTTCCTCTGTGTGTGTGTGTGTGTGTGTGTGTAGAGTTATAAAGGACTAAAAAGCAAGAAGCTGTAATCTTGAGTTTCTCATTTTTATAGATGTCTACTTCTACAGCATTCTGTGAAATTTTATTGTATGTAATTAATTTTCAATCTGACAAGTTTTCTATAATCCTATTTTCCTTTGCATCTTAGGATTAAGTGAAGAAGTTTACCTAAATGTTACATTTAAATTGTATTTTCAGAAAAACATATCAATGTATAAGGCATAGACTGTATATTAACATTGAAGAAAAATTATTTTCCATCTATCACAAAGTTATTTTTTTTCCCTGTGATCTTAGACTTTTTCCTTCTCTGATTTAATTTGGCCCCCACTTAGAAATGTATCTTATATGATCACATACATCCCTTTTCTATTACCTTTAGTTACCTGTGACTTTAAACTTGAATTCTAAGTCGATATAATGACAATTCTTTTGATTTGGAAGCATCCACCAATAGAAGATGACCATTCTGGCAGAAATCCAAACTTATTAAACAAATTTTTAAGTATGCATCTTTGGCTTATCTACATTTCTGTTCCTATGTTTGTATGGCATTGTGCCTGCTCATTATAAAATATGCCAATTTTACAGGGCACTAACTGTTCAGAAAACATGGACCCAGATGGGTTATCTGGATAATGGCATAAATGGTATTACCCTGGAAAAATGCCACCTCACTATGATATCTGTCGTTGATAAGCTATGTTTTCTTAATTATACCTGTGGTGTGCCAAAGGCTATATAATATGATTTCATAACTAGGGGAAATCCCATCCTGGATTTCAAGATCTTTTCAGCATCCCTCTGTCTGGAACACTAGAACGTGTATGACAAACTTAAAAATAGAGTTTATATGTAATAAATAGTAGTAACTTGAAAGAAAGATAAATATCATTTATAATTAGTCAAACAATAAAGGCAGAAGATAGGCATAAATAGTAGATAGTCTCCATATCTATACTATATATATTCTTCAGTGGCTTTTCATTTGAAAGAAGAACAAGAGAGGAAGGATCACAGATGGATCTTATATTTATACAGTTTATATGAATCTGGAATAAAGGATAGAATAAACAGATAGGGGAAGATAAGCCTATTTAATTATGAGGCTAGGAATACAAAGGCTTACCAATTTGAAAATAACTTAGCACAAAAATATTACCCTCTTTTTCCCCTGTGTAGAGTAAGTAGAATGACTCTTCCTCTCCATGGCAAAATTAGCAGATAGATTTGTCAGCAGCATCGATATAGATGCAGCTTTATTCACCTATGCTCGACTACCTATTCAGAGGATAGTATGGTGGGATTATTAAATAAACAATTCTGGGCTTGTAATATAGCCAGATCCCTCCCTGAAATGTTGTAAACACGTTGTTGATGTACTTTTTAAAAAAGTATTTAAGAGGGTAGGAAGGACAGTTTCACATTACTCACATCCCAAGCCTGAGAAGCACAGCATGGAGAAAGATACTTTCTACATGATGGGAAGGAGAGTGAAGTGAATATTCAACATCACTACAAACTTCAGCACCAGGCTGAAGTGAGCCCCAGAACCAGACCAGTTCTCACAATGCTAGGTTCTAGGCTGGCCTCTGTAGTTCAAGGATGTAGGCCTTCTCCAGCACCAAGCTTGCCTCTATAGCCCTGGGATCCAACATTCCCAGGAAACTCAGGCTCCAGGACTACCCCACTGCCAAACTGGCCCCATGGCTTTAGGCTCCTGTCCAGCACCCATGAACCCCAGCTTACAGGCCTACCCTAGTGCTAGACGGTTCCTGCAGACCATGCTGCAGTTCAGTCACTGCATCCCCAGGCATAAGGCCAGCCAGGACCCATAGAAAAAGGATCCAGGCACTTGGCCAAGAACTCAGGCTCCATGTTTGTCCCCACAAATCCAGTAATCCTGGTGGATACGTTAGCAAAATGAAGGATAAAAAACATGTGATTATCTCAATAGGGACAGAAAAAGCATTTGACAAAATTCAACATCTGTTCATGATAAAAACTCTCAAAAAATTTGTTAGAAAAGGAATGCACCACAATATAAGAAACTCCATGTATAAAATAAGCCCACAGCTAACATCTTTCTTAATGATGAAAAGATGAAAGCTTTTCCTCTAAAATCAGGAACAAGGCAAAGATTTCCATTCTTACCAATCCTATTCAACATAGCAAGAAACCTGAGCAATTAAGCAAGTAAAAGAAATAAAAAAATTCAAATGAAAAATATATAAAAGTGTGTCTGTGTGAATACAACATGATGTTATGTATAGAAAACCATAAGGATTTCACCAAAAATTGATAGAACTAAGTCAGTAAAATTGCAAAATGAAAAATCAACATACATAATGAGTTGCATTATTATATACTAACAACGAACTACCCAGAAAAGGAATTAAGAAAGCAATCCTATTTACATTACCATCAAAAAAATACTTAGGAATAAATTTAGCAAAAGAAGTATAAGATCTATGCACTTAAAACTACAAAATTTTGATGAAATAAATAGAAGACACAATAAATGAACAGATATCTTGTGTTTACGGATGGGAAGAATTAATATCATTAATATTAATGATTAGGGTAGTCCACACTACCCTAAGCTTTCTACAGATTCAATGCAATTCCTATCAAAAATCCAAAGAGATTTTTTCACAGAAATAGAAAAACCAACCCTAAAATTCATATTAAACCACAAAAGATCCCAAAACAATTTTGAGCAAAGAAAACAAAGCTGGGGCATTGTACTTTTTGATTCAAAATATATTACAAAGCTATAGAAATTGAAACAGCATGATGCTGGCAATTAAAAACAGACAAATAGGGTGGTGCCTGTGGTTCAAAAGGGTAGGGCATTGGTTCCATATGCCAAAGGTGGGGGGTTCAAACCCAGCCCCAGCCAAAAATAGAAAACAAACAAACAAACAAACAAAAAACAAACAGACAAGTAGACCAATGGAACATGATAAAGATTCCAGAAATAAGTCCCTACATTTCAAGTCAATTGATCTTTGACAAAGGTGTCAGGACCACACAATAAGGAAAGAAGAGTCCCTTCAATAAATGGTGCTGGGACATCGGGCTATCCACATGCAGATGAATGAGACTAGACCCTGGCAACATATAAAAAAATCAACTCAAGTGGATTAAAGACTAAAATATAAGATTTAAACTGTAAAACTACTAGAAGCTTCGTGGCATTGGTCTGGCCACTGGTTGTTAGGTTATGACCTCAAAAGCAAAGGCAACAAAAGAAAAAATAAGACAAAACAGTATTGTTTCAAGCTAAAGTGCCTCTGCACATATGCAGCAATCAACTGAACAAGGAGACAACTTAAGGATTACTCAAAAATATTTATAATCTCTACATTTTTTTTTGAGACAGAGCCTCAAGCTATCCCCCTGGGTAGAGTGCCATGGCATCACAGCTCATAGCAACCTCCAACTCCTGGGCTCAAGCGAGTCTCCTGCCTCAGCCTCCCAAGTAGCTGGGACCACAGGTGCCTGCCACAAC
>CAUYQV010035110.1:0-23508 GCA_963574575.1 Galagoides demidoff | reverse complement strand
ATTATTTTCTAAGGTGTGCTGAAGCTTTTTAATTTAACCAAGTCCCATCGATTTATTTTCGTTGCCTCTCTAATTGCTACTGAGGTCTTAGTCATGAATTCTTTGCCTGGACCAATGTCTAGAAGAGTTTTTCCTACATTTTCTTCGAGAATTGTTATAGTCTTATGCCTTACATTTGAATCTTTTATCCGTCTTGAATTGTTTTTTGTTTCAGTCTTCTGCACATGGTTGTCCAGTGTCCCCAGCACCATGGCTACTGTTTCTCGGTGGCCTTGTCACTGCCGAGCCTTCAGCATGTCCCATAATTGACAGTAATTCCTTACTTTCTACCACCTGCCCTTGTTTTTTCCTTTTCTTCTTTCTGGTTTTCACCTTAATCAGTCTCACCCATGTCCTTAGATTCAACCACCCTTCATAGACAATGCCCTCCCAATAAGCACCCCCAGTCATCCTTTCAGGACAGAGCAGGTCTGCCTCCTAGACTTTTACACTTGAATAAACCCCAAGAACCCCAACTTGTTCAAAACTGAGCTCACCTTCTCCCTAAAATCTACTCTTCTGAGATTGTGTATTTTAATGAAAGGCATCACAATCTGTAAGTTTTCCCAAATTCACACCAGAGATAGTTATTGTCTCTAACTTTCTCCTCCCATTTTTCACAGTCATCAATATGCCCTGCAGTCTCTATGTCCTGAAATGCTCATGACCACTCACTCCGTGTGCTCTCCCAGCCCTTCCTCAGAGCAGGTGCACCTCCTTGCATTTCTGCAGAGCATGGCCTCGTGCCTCAGCTTCTTCGCCATCTGTCCCCAGTTTGTCATGCAGCCAGAGTGATGTCTCTTGAACTAAAACATGAGCAGGTCATTTTTAAAGCTTTTTATTGATTTTCTTTAACCTTCGAGTCAAGTTTAAACTTGTTGAAATTCAAACTCGTCTATAAGGACGCCCCCAGCCATTCATTTTACTTCATAGATTTTGTCCCTTTACTTTATCCTTTGCCTAGATTCCCCCAGATAAATGAAGTGATCCAGTTAGTTCCCAGACAAGTCATGTTTTCATTTGTTCTTGGAAAGGTTTCTATAGAGTTAATCTGCCTAAAATATCTCCACCCCTTCTGATTCTTTGTGAAGTCCCAATTCACAGCCAGACGTTACCTGTGGTGTGTGTGGCTCAGATGCTCCTGTTCTGCCCACTTCCAGCACTTTGTACCACCCCCTACTTATCATTTTACTGGGTTTTTTTGAAGAATTGTCTGTTTAATCAACAATATTCCAATCTCTCTGAGAGCAGGAGCCGCACCTCTATTTTATATCATTTTACTTTTATAAACTGGGATAATATAAGTGTTAGTAGAATGAATTAACTTATTTTTTTTTCAGCTAGTAAGTACACAGTGTGTTAATCTAAAGAAGATATTTTATTTCTCCCTAAATATACAAATAGTTTTTACATGAAAATAAATTAACTTTATTGTATGGTTTTGCTTTGCAGAGTCAGGATCTGAAAGTAAAAGTTATAGGGAAGAAAAATCCATTTGAATATATTGAAGTACTTTCTGTCTTTCTTTCTTTCTCTCTCTCTCTTTTTTTTTTTTTTTAGAAACAGAGTCTCACTTTGTCACCCTCGGTAAAGTGCCATAGTGTCACAGCTCATAGCAACCTCCTGCTCTTGGTCTTAGGTGATTCTCTTGCCTCAGCCTCCCTAGTAGTATATTTAAGTACTCTCTAAAAGTCAGAACTGTCTAGACACAGAAGGTTAGAGCTTACCTGGGATACCATGGAGGCCATTCATTTAGGAAGCGAGCTGCCCCAGGATTTCACAAAATTGTGCTATCCTGGAAATGATTTGTAGGCACTTGAAGAGGTTGAGAGTCACCTACATTATTCAAAACCCGCATTCAGTTTTGCCAGAGATTATAGGCGATCTTAATCCTCATGCATGAAGAAGTGATGCTAGCTCCCACTGTGGGTTTGTGCTGATGTTAGTTTCCCCTCTGTCTGGCCTGTCTGATGGCATTAGTGGGAAATTGTGTGCTTGCTTCAGTGTTTTCACGATGGAGGAGGTACAAAGTTAGAAGTATAATCTGCTTCATTGAGTGCCACCCATACAGTCACAGATGACCCCAGCCTAGAAGTTTAATGCTCTGTGGGTGCTGTTGTGAACTCCTTAATCATTTTATCATTCAATTTATGTTTTGTAATTATTATTATTATTATTATTATTAAATGATAGCTGTGTACATTAATGCAATCAATGTGGTACAGTGTGATATTTTCATATACAATTTGAAATATCTTCATAAAACTGGTTAACATAACCTTCATGTCATTTTCTTAGTTATTGTGCTGCAACATTTATTTTCTACTTTAAGAAAGATTCACTTGTACCCTTGAAAGATAATCCACCGAGGTGATCCCTTCAGTCACCCCCCTCCACCCATCCACCTCCTCCTATCTCCTCCCCTCCCCATCCCCATATTCTTAGGCTATAATTAGGTTATAAATTAGTTTCATAATAGGGGTGTGTACATTGGATACTTTTTCTTCCATTCTTGTGATACTTTGCTAAGAAGAACAATTTCCAGCCGCACTGTCTACTTTGCTATCATCTTCCAGCTTTGCCTTTGACTACTTAAGAACAAAGGAAACCAGGTCCTCTCATTTTGTCCTCAAGAAAATTTGAAATATCAATTACTTTATATAGCAAATATTTCCATTTGATAGGTATTGTTTATAGATTATTTCTCTTTTCTGTATATACCTAGATGTAATTTTATTAGCATAACAATTTTATACTGAAAATACACTTGTGGATAAATTTACTTTTTATTCTATTCGCACACAAGGAAACAAAATAAATGGACCGAATGAAACACTTTTATCATAATTGGCTTCGGCTGCTATTTTTCTTTTCACTAACAGTGAAAACTTTTTGGTAATTAAGTGCTATTGTAACATCACAAAGCTTCGTGAGACCAAAAGGTGAGTTTTACCAGCTCGGTGAGGCCGTCAAGGCTCCCAAGGTCTCCGTGTTGAGTAGTGACAGCACGTGAGTAAGTGGAACTCTTTCCTTTCTGAGCTTGTAAGGTGGAGTGATGGCAATGGACATGTTATGCCTTTTGTCTTGTAAATTGACAGGTTTATATTTGGATTCTCCCTTTCAACTCAGCCTTAGTTAATCTCATGTTTCCACCTCTTCAGGCTACTTACCCATTCCATATGCCCACTCAGAGGCTCCCTGAACTCACCCCAGCTGGGAGAGTGGCCGCTGCACCTTCTCCCTAGTAAAGCATCTCTCGAGGAGGGTAATGGATTTAAAGTATAAATTCACGTTCTGCACGGGACAGCCAGAAACCAAGGGTGCAAATGGGTCATTTCTTTATCCTGGTAAGATAAAAAGAGGGTTGACTATATTCCCTTTTCTCTACCAAGATGGTCTTTCCTTTGTTCTAATTAAAGATTTTTAAAGAGTGTGTGTGTGTGTGTGTGTGTGTTCCTGGGTATTTCTATGATGGGGCTTGCAAATTTGAGGGAAAGTTTATCCAATGAAAGTTTGTGCATCATCTGCTCGGGCCAATGCATGTGTGCAACAAGGACCTGGTCTATATTCTACAGATACTCTAATTACTTGAAAAGTCACTGTGCTTTCACTTTTTGTGGACATAACAGAATCCTGGAATGGTACTTCAATTCTATGTCTCATTTAGAAGTAGTTGGAGGAGCAAAGATTTCAGCTTAGGAATGGGTGTAAAGTCAGGTCCTAGCTTTATTTCTTGTTAAGTACCAATAGATCTAATTTTGCAGACTAGACATTGGTGAGTAAATCTCATTGTAATGGTGAGTGGCATCTACATTGGAAAAAAGAGCGGTAAACTCTGTCACCTGGGGAATGAGCCTCTCCTTAATTTTTGCTGTTTGCAAGAATGATGCAATCAGTGTTTCCTAATATTGGGACAATCCTCTCACCTCCAAGTGCTCCTGTGTAATTGTGTTACGTAAAGGGAAATTATAACAGGCAATTGGGTCCCGTAATTCAGTTTGCAAAGCATGCAAACATAAGATAACTCGGTTAAATGAGAATAGGTATTACACTGAGGTACGGAAAACAGAGCGGGGAAAAGATGCTGTGTCCATAACTGAGAAACAACAGGAATCTCATCCCTCCTGTGCCTGGAAATGTAGAGTTTATTAAAGTTATTTATCCTCTGGTTTAATTGTATCGCAGACCGTTCACACTGATACATTATCTCTGGATGAACTGAACACATCCCTATTCTTACTGCATGTGTTTTCCTACCTCTCAGCTGCAATAAACAGGATTCAAGTGTGGCATGTTCTTTAGTAGTGAGTCAGATGTGTTCATTTTCATAACATATTGTGGTTTGTTGGTTTTTTGAGACAGAGTCTCACTCTGTTGCCCTGGGTAGAGGGCTGTGGCATCACAGCTCACAGCAACTCTTGGGCTTAAGCCATTCTCTTGCCTCAGCCTCCAGTGTAACTGGGACTCTAGGCACTCACCACAACGCCTGGCTAGTTTTTCTACTTTTTCTTTTGCTCAGGCTGGTCTTAAATAACATACAGTGTTCTAATAAATAGAAAATTATATATAAGATACCATATAAAAGTATGCTTTTAATTTTTCAAAGCCTAGCTGTTATTGTTTGTAACTTTTTCCTTTGGACTAACTTGCTCATTATTTAGAGGTCTCTTTTTCTGTTTTTAATATATTCTCTTAAACAGTGACTAGTAGATACACTACAGTCAGATATTTGATTAAATGATAATTGATAAAATTTTAATGGTTGGGGGTGTTTTTTGTTTGGGGCTCCCCCCCATTTTTGAACTTGGGGGGGTTGTAATGCTGCAGTGTATTTTCGTTGTTAAAAAGGGGTTTTGACCACAGGTTGAGAACCGCTGGTATAATGTATCATGGACTTGGGTGTGATTCAGTAACATTTCAAATCTTAAGACTTCAAGACAACATAGTATTCTCTGTTCATGCTGCAAAAAGCATTTCTATATTTTTAATAAAGAATGGAATTTATGTGAACCTGTGTATATTTTATGTGATCAACTTTTATGCTCATCACTGTTTCGTTAAGACTAGTTCCCATAGGTAGCGGGCAAGGAAAAAAGCATTTGCAAGGCCATCCCCGGACAGCAGAGTCTGTAACAGCTAATCTAAGGCTGCCTGGGAGTCCCTCACCTGGACACCCACTGCACCTGGGAGCCCTTCACCTGGACACCCACTGCACCTGGGAGCTCTCCCCTGGACGTCCACTGCATGTGGGAGCCCCTCCCCTGGATGCCCACTGCACCTGGGAGCCCCTCCCCTGGACGCCCACTGCACCTGGGAGCCCCTCACGTGGATACCCACTACACCTGGAAGCCCCTCCCCTGGACACCCACTGCACCAGGTGACAGACAGCCCAGGCCCCACACTGGCTCAGGAGTGACTTACTCCTTACAGGAGCTGGGGGCTCTCTGTCCTGTGCCCCTGCTCTCCCTATTTCAGCCTGTGACCACAAAGGGGCAGCCTGGCACAGGGAAGGAATGTGGACTTGATTAGAGCCCCCAGGGAAGTGTCCACCAATGGTCGTCATTGACCAGCCTCTCCTCTGGGGTCTCCTTTCTTGTCAGTCATCAGGGACAATAGGGCCTCGCTCTTGTGGTGGTCAAGAGGATTAAAATAAATTATAGTGTTTGTCAAAGCCCCTCAAACAGTGTCAGTAGAATCTGGACTGCTGTTCCTGGTGGTCTCCTCCTGCTGACTGGTTGGTTGTGACTGCAATCTGGGGCTTATGATTGCTTCTGGGTGTTAACTCACCCTGTTCCTAACCTGCCAAATTCCTGCACAGTGACCTCTATCCTGTCCCTTGCAACTCAGCAATGATCCTTGACAAGGGCAACATGATTCTCAATGAAAACTATTTTGGGGCAGGGAATCCTTCTGTGCCCATGTCCTCTAGAGCAGGTAAGGCCAGCAAGTGAGGCCTGGGGACCTCATGGGCGAGGTGCGGGCATCGGCCTCCAAACCTTTCTGTCACTATCTACCTTCAGCTTATTAAAACTTAATAGACTGAAAACATTAACCTTGCACTTGTCCCACCTCGAGCAAAACCATTTCTAAGCTCATATCTCTCCTCTCTCTCCCAGCACAGGTCCAACTTGGGTGGCTTTTCTCATAAGTCCATGAAGTTCCCGCATCAGCACAAGCAAACCCACCAGCAGGAGTGCTCTGTCCCCAGGGAAACGCCCCTCTCTAAGCCCACACTGCACCAGCATCAGACAGAAGTCTGAAAATCAAGTAGTTATCTGTCTGTAAAGATCCAACGGAGGAAGAAATTCTCATTTAAATTTGTATTTTTTATGTCAAATGTGGACATAGCTTTGGCCACCAGAACACAGGCCTAGAAGGGAAGGCAGGAAATTAATGATGAAGGAAAGCCTCTTGGCCTGACTTAGAGCAACTGTTCAGTGTGAATGATCGGACATCACTGGAGACAGGACTGGTCCTGATCAGAATGGAGTTGCCTTTCTTAGGTGAGTTTCCAGAAGACAGAATTTCTGCATACTATGTGAATCCCCATGGATGAAATACAGTTCCACTCTGGGAAGTTAAAGTGCCATCACACACGCTGAGCATGGGCAGATCTTCCCTTCCGATCTCTGACCAAGAACTTCCATTCAGTTCAGTGCTCGACAGACTTGCACATTTTCCCATTACCTCTTTCACAAAAAAAAAAAAAAAAAAAAAAAATCATTTTTTAAGTAGAATTGCTTTTCTCCTTGAACTCTTTACCAAGGTCAATTCGATATCCACCTAGCAGTAGCTGCTAACTTATTGCTAGCCCATCAGTGGAAGCAATACCAAATGTTGGAAAATGAAGGCCATTTAAACGAGAAATAATTCTGTAAACCCCCCTGGGATTGGAAGGATGGAGAAGTGACTCTGACACTAGCTCTGTCACTGGTTTCCTACTAACAGGTTTGGTAACAATGTTTTGTTAGCAGCAGTTAATCAGCGAATCCCATTACTTAATAAGGTTATCACTCTTAGCAAAAGCTGCAAATTACACTTTCTTTCTAGGTGAAAGGCAACATCCTTAACATTCTGCATCTATAAGTAGTATCTCCTTAGCAGAAAGAAACTGGGTAAACAGAAGCACATTGAAAAGCTTTTTGTGGGTAATTAAAGCTTTTAGTTAAAAGGTTTTATCCAAAAAAAAAAAATTTCTTTCTTGAGACAGAGTCTCACTTTGTCACCCCCCAGTAGAGTGCACTCCCAGTCAAATGCTGTTTTTCATAGCACACAGCAACCTCAAACTCTTGGGCTCAAGCTATTCTCCTGCCTTAGCCTCCCTGGTAGCTGGGACTACAGGCACCTGTCACAACACCCAACGATTTTTAGCAGAGGGTGGGGTGGGGGGGTGTCTTACTCTGGCTCAGGCGAGCTGCCCACCTTGGCCTCCCAAAGTGCTGGGATTACAGGCGTAAGCCACCATGCCTGGCAAAAACTTTGAATCACGTTAGCCTGCTCTTCTTCTGCTCCATGGTCTGGGGCTGGCTCGGACTACACGGCATAATTGGGTGGGAAAACACACGTTTCTTCATCAGCAGCTGCAGGAGATACCGCCCTGTGTCCACCTGCAAAAGCCTAACGCAAGTCACCACTAGCGTCCAGGTCTGTCTGCTCTGACCCATGATTAGTGATCCAGGAGGGCCACTCTTTTGATAAAACCACCTCCCCTAAGCCCATCACCCTCATTTGACATTTCTTCACAGAATGGCCTGTGAATTATGCCTCTCTCCCCTCTCACCTCTCCTCACTCCACCTTTGGCTCATGCTGGGGTTCAAATTCCATAGCCTCGTCTGCCAAACTTCCTCTGCATGAGCTTGTGCGTATTCACTGATCCCTTTCCTGGAGGGGCCTGGGAACCCCAGAGAAGGACTAAATCACTCTCTCATTGGCGTCATCCTTGACCTCCTAATGAGACGGCATCATCATCCCACGCAGCGCCATGAGGAGCATCATGCAGCTGACAGGATGTGCTGCGGGAGGTCCTGGGAGATGGGGGCAAGGACAAGATGTGGAGGGAGAGAGGCGTCTGGGAAGCAGGAGAATGTGCAATGGAGATTTGCTATGCGGCCTCACCTCCAGAGGGGCAGAGCTGTGTCTGAGCACACCCTCCACCCCTGTAGTCACCGCTGCATGACCCTGCGGACCGGCTATTCCATCTCCACTGTCTTCCAGCTCAGCAGTTGATGATTTTATTTTTTCTTTTTGGCTCAGAAAGCTCCAGAGGGGATGAACTGAGTTGGGGTTTTGGGGGTTTTTTTTGTTTTTTTTCCTGGATGGTCTTGTATGTGTGTGTACTGAGTCTCCACCTCATTCCAGTTGTGGATGACACTCTCCCTCCTGCCCTTTCTCCCCCATCTCCACCCCCACACATGTCCCAGTCCCTAGCATTTCTTGGAGCGGCATGTAATCTCCCCCAGGAGGGACTCTGCTTTCTGGCTGCCCGGTTCTTTGTACTCCCAGTCAAATGCTGTTTGCCTTCGGTCACTGCTGCGTCCTCCCTCCACTTGGCCTGGGAGGCATTTTTTCTTGGTGTTTTATTTCCTTTCTTGCGTCCTCCGTTCCCACCCCCAGTGAGAACGTCTCTGTGCGCGTCTCACAGCCGTGCATTTTCCACCAGAAAACACATTTCCAGGGGCCTTAGTGACTTGTGAAAATTCCTTCCAAACCTGTCTCCTGGAAACAGGATGTCAGATGAAAGATTTCTTTATTAAAATTAGACATTTTAAGAGGCATCCAGGAAAAGCTCTGGAAACCCCCAATGGGCCTTTGTCTGCTTTGTGCTGGTGAGGACACTAGGAGGGCGGCCAGGGCTTCGGAAAGGGGTGGGACAAAGGACTCTGGGGTTCTGCTCCCCGTTCTTTGTGACAAGAATCCCTCCTGTAGACAGGGGGGTTTGAGCCTGCTGGCTGTGGACTGGCTTTCTACCTGTCCACCCTGTGACTGCCATGTTACACAGTGCATGTCGAGGTGCCTGGAGGTCCACATGAACCGCCGCTCTGGGAGAAGAGAATATGATTTATGACTTGAGAAGCTGGTCAATGCTCTGGACGTAATTCCAAGCTGTGATTTCTCGTTTGGGCTTCCAATGTTTGATTACGCAGCTGGGCGATGTCCTCTCTAAAAGGCAGCTTTAGACATGAGCCAGCGCCCTGCTGGGGGTTAACTGGACCTGGGGCCGGATCTGAGCTAGGAGGAGAGTCCTGGGTGGGGCCTGGGAAAGCAGCTGTCCAACCCTGGCTGAAAGCAGGAGGGCAGGATGCACCAAAATGCTCCCCTCAGAGCCAGACTGAGCACTGTGGACTTCAGGCACATCTTGTCCCTGTTCTGTGGACCCCTGAGGGGGAAAGTGAGCCCATGGGGGTCAGCTCAGGCATGTTACTGGGCAAGTGGGGACCACCCGAGGGGCTGGCAGGAGCCCCTGTCCATAAGGCCTTCCATGCCTCCATGAAGACAGAGGGCCACGTGGTCTGTCTTGAGAGGATTTGATTCTTCTCAGCACAACCCTGAGAAGAATGAGGAGATTGGCCCATTCCTACTGTGTTTGGGTCCTCAGAGCAGAGGTCTGGGCTTTTCACCATGACCCACTCAGTCTCAGCCCTCAAGGGATTACAGGCTCTGCTCCTCCTGACTAGCAGGTGACAGCCTTGTCACACCAGAGAGCCACTAAGGCTGAAATCACACCTGGCTTGATTACCTTCAAGAATTGCAGCTAAGGAAGGAGAGACTAATTGTCATCATCATCATCGTCACTGGCTAAACTTATATTACTATCCAGAAAGCTCAGGCAAAATGAGTGAAGAATTATCCAGACCATCCTCCCCTTACTTGGAGCTGGCAGGGAAGGGGTCACCTCCTCTTCATCCCCCAGCAAGAGGACAAACCTTCAAGCAGATCCATGCTCCACGAAAACCCTTTGTGCAGAACTCAAAAAAATGTTTCTTATTTATCAGCTCCACAAAAACTCATAAGATGCCCTGAGGTGGTGGGCTGTCTAAATGCGTTCCACACTTGGCAAATTTTGCTTTTCACTCTTACCCATGGAAGGCAAATTGACTTTGCAGGGTAATACTCAGATCCCACAGAGAAGTGACTATCCTCTGAACAATTATAAAGAATGAAGGGTGGCCAATGTTGACGAAAACTAATGGGGAGGCTCAGCACCAGCCACATACACCTGAGCTGGCGGGTTTGAATCCAGCCTGGGCCTGCCAAACAACAATGATGGCTGCAACCAAAAATAGCTGGGCGTTGCGGCAGGTGCCTGTAGTCCCAGTTACTTGGGAGGCAGAGGCAAGAGCCCAGGAATTGGGGGTTGCTGTGAGCTGTGATGCCACGGCACTCTACCCAGGGGAACAGCTTAAGGCTCTGTCTCAAAAAAAAAAAAAAAAAACTAATGGGGAATGATAATATTAGTATTCTGGAAAATTAAATAGACTTTAAAGAGAAAAGAAGTTCCAAATGGCCACTAAAAAGCCAGCAGAAAACAGAGGCTGCCAAGAGAATACTGAAAGAAGGAACTTTGCCACCGGGGAGGCCAGTGTTCAGACTATCCTTCTCTCTTCCACACCCCAGGACTTTGAGCAAGTGGCATCTCTAAGCCTCAGCCGGTGCACCTGACATGTGAACATGAGAATCAGTGGTGGCTTTCACAGTGAGAATGAAAGAAGATAGTAGACACAACCCAACTGTTTCCTCTTTTCCATGCCTCCCAGCATCACAGAGGACTCACCAGTTCCAGGGGTCTGAGCCAGCAGGACAAACAGAACTGGCTACCCTGTGATTAGAGACTAGGAAATTCCTGGGAAGGATGGAAAAAAGTCACCAGGAAAGGGTGAGGCAAGGCTTCCCTTTCTGTATAAAGATTCAGGCCAGTTTTCCTTCTGAATTGGTCTGCCCATGGTCACCCAGTCATTCCCCTGCCCAGACTGACCCACCTGAGAGGCAGCAGAGGAGGCTAGGCCTGCCTCCAGCCTGGAGCACTTGGGGCTAGATAAGATGCAGACAGGAAGGAGAGACAGAAGTCTTTCCGTGAGCCTATGTCTTACTCCTGTGGTTAGGATTATAGAGTGCCCAGCTTAGATTTAAGCCCAGCCCTAAGAAGTGGGAGTCACTGTGACAAAGATAATATTTTAGTGACTCTTATCACTTTTCTTTTATAATTCTCTTGCTGCGTTGTGCCTCATCACTAGGATTCCGCAGTAATCAGTTCCCAGTTACTAACACATCGGGAAGACCAGGCATAGAGATTTGGGAGCCAGACTAACAGAATCTGATGCCTCACGCTGCCATTTCCCAGCTGTCAGTTTTGGAACAAGTCATTCCATAACTTTATATCCTCATCTGTAAAATAGGGTGCTGGTGGTCGACCTGTCTCAAGATTGTTCTAGGTATTTGATGAGGTCATATATGTCTAATACCTGTCATAAAGTAAGTGCCTGTATTAGTCAGGATAAGTAAAGCAAGCCACTGTAACAAACAGCCCAAAGCAGCTTAACATAGGACTTAGGCCATTTATACCACAGCCCATTGTATATCAGAGGATTCTCCTCGAAGATAAGATCAAGGGATTCAGTCTTTTTCCATCTTATAATGTCACTATCCTCAATATGTGTCCTCTGCAGTTGCCATGGAAGGAAAAGAGAGGCAAGAAGGATTGTTCAGGGGGGATTGTGCCAGGTCTAGAAGCTGCATATATCAATCTACTGTACTGACCTGCACCCAGTCTTATAGCAAGGGAAAATGAAAAACATAACTGTCTTCCTGGGAATGCAGGCAGTAAAAATGGGGTTGGTGAGTGTCTAGTTATCTCTGCTGCTGCTGCAAACATTAAGTTTTAGCCAATAATATTGAAGTTATGGTTATTATCTGCTGGGTGGAGTAAATTAAAGGAGCAGAAAAACCTGAACTTCAAGGTTAAGGAAAGGATACATCCTCCATCTACTCCAATCCCTCCACTTTTTGCCTAACCAGCTCTATTGGGAGCAGGTGGGGTAACTGCTTTGACTCTTTTCTTCACTGGATATTTCTACTCATCTTGGCAGAGGAGCTCCTAGCCATGCAGCCATCTAAAAGGCAGGTGGCAGAAGGACAAAGGAGAAACCTGGAGACTACATGACTTAAACAAGGCAACCACCACAACCAATGGTTTCACTGATGACCTGCAGGATGGTCAGCTCTGCATCTGATGATCACAGACGCTATGGGGGGGAGGTGGTGTCAAGCACAAGGAGTTACATGGATCCTGATGACAGTCACATGGTTAAAAGGCCCTTCATCATCCTTTCTCTAATATGATGCCAATGCTGAATTCCCAAAAGATCTGCAACAGGTTTGCATGCCTTGGATACTTGCAGAAAACCCATCTGGAAACCAAAAATGTGATCAGGCTTCTATGCAAGAATTGACTTTCACAGGCCCATTCCTTAGGCTAGGTGAACCCCTTTTACTTCTTTGAGGGACTCAGATTTTAAATCTCTGAAAAGTTTCTGAAACATAAAAATGGACAGGGATTTTATTTTGGCCACCTGTCCCACCTGAGGGAAGGGGACTGAAGAAAAGAGGTAAAGGATTAGAAAAAGAGAGAAAATATTTTTAAAATGTACTACCAAATTGACCATGGTTTCATGAGAAATTGGTTCAGTGCTATAGGATGTCTTCAGAGAAAACATATGACACCACCCACTTTAAGGGAAAGAGGGGAGAAATATGTATCCTCTAACTCCCATCTCCATCTGGTCATGGTTTGCCAGTTGCCCCTCCTGGACTGTGTGTTTGTGGGTTCTATGGAATATCACATCTCAGTAGTAAGAAAGAAAGCCCCATTGCAGAAGATGAGAGGCAAGAGATCTGTGGCACTGAAAGTGGAGAGAGGCATTGCATCAGTTGTCTCTAGCTGTGGAACAAATTGCCGCCAAAACCCAGTGAGTAAAAACAAAATCATTTTTTTACTTACAATACTACAGGTTAGCAATTGGGGCTGTGCTCTGCCAAGTGGTTCTTCTGTTGACATGGCTGAAGTCATCTAGAGGTTTATTTGGGGCTGAAGGGTTCAAAATGGCCATAGTCACATGTTGGGCATTTGATGCTTGCTGATGGTCCAGTGGCCATCTTATCCTGTGGTCATCCTCTGTGATCTTTCTTTTTTTTTGAGATGGAGCCTCAAGCTATCCCCCTGGGTAGAGTGCCATGGCATCACAGCTCATAGCAACCTCCAACTTCTGGGCTCAAGCGAGTCTCCCGCCTCAGCCTCCCAAGTAGCTGGGACCACAGGTGCCCGCCACAACGCCCGGCCATTTTTTGGTTGCAGCCATCATTGTTGTTTGGCGGGCCTGGGCTGGGGATTCAAACCTGCCACCTCAGGTGTACGTGGCTGGTGCCTTAGCCGATTGAGCCACAGGTGCCGAGCCCATCCTCTGTGATCTTGTGGTCATCCTCCATGGTCATCTCTCTTCACATGGTCATTCACTCTCATGGAGGCTTCCTGACATGGTAGCATTGTGTTCTAAGATGGGGAGACAAGAAGCTGTAAGTTATCTTGAGGTTGATTGAGGCTCAGAACTCACATAAAGTTATTTCTATACATTCTGTTAGTCAAAGAATTCACAAAGCTATCCCAGATGGAAAGAGAGGGGAAACGGACCTCTTGTTGAGAGGGGTAGGGCAAGCATACTGTAATGGGGCATGCACACAGCAATAGAAGGGATCATTGCAGATGCCTTTATAAACATTCTACCAGAAGTGCTGTTACTTTATGACTCTAAGCAGGACACTGGCCCTTGGGAATAGTGAAGGCAGCAGGTGCTGCCTGGCCCTAAAATAACAGGAACAGCACAAGTGGTGATTACAACTGCTCCAGCCGGAAACCAAGAGCAATGTGCAGATCTTGGGGACCATAACCTGAATTAACTGCACAGTGTACACCTATTTAAGAAAGCAATGTAGTCAATATTTAATAAAGTTGAAAATGTGCTTATACATCTACCTCAAACTCTGCCCCCAGAGATTCTCATAGATGTTCACAGGTGAGGATAAATATGTCCATGGTAACATTATTTGAAATAGCAAAACATTAGAACAACCTAAAAGTCTATCAGTGAGGGAATGGATAAACGAACTCTGATAAATTTATTCAATGGAATATTATACAGAATTAATAATACAGATGTATCAACATGAATAAATGTCAGAAATATAATAGTGAGTGCAAAAAAGAGAGTTTTAGAGACATATATTAAAACATATAATTTGTATACATCTTTAAAAAACAAAAAAACATGTTATTTAATTATGTAAACATATATGAAAAATATAAAAACACATGAGGGAAAGTGTGATGATAATTTTATACGTCAACTTGATTGGGCAATGGGGTGCCAAAATTAAATGTTATTTCTGGTGGTGTCTGTGCCTGGTGTTTCCAGATGAGATTAGCATTTGAACTGGTGGACTCAGTGAAACAGATGGCTCTCCCCAATGTGAGTGGGTACCATCTAATCCACAGCAGACCTGAACAGAGGAAAAAGAGGAAGGAACCACTTACCCCCTTTTTTCCTGCCCCACTGCGTGCACCCATGCGTGCATGAGTGTATGTGTATGCACACGCATGCGTTTATCCTATTGGTTAAGTTTCACTGGAGAACCAGATGCAGAGATACTCCCAACTTCAGGATTGTGGTTATCTATAAGAACAGAAAAAAAGATCAGGGAAGAACATGGGCAGGGATTATGTGTTAAACAATCTGGAAATATTATTGTACACTTGTTAAAACAAGGGGTACAAAAGTTATCTGAAGTAAATATAGGAAGTGCTAACTTTTATTATATGTAGGCTTTGGGCCCACACGTTTTTATCACATTGCTTTCTGTAACTGTCATATATCTGAAATGTCATAATAAACAAAATAAATATTCTTAAAGAGCAACAAAAGATCTTAATTCTGGTCTGGATTCAGCTTCTAAGCTTGCTCTTTGATAGAAATGAGTCTGGTGGAAGATACACACCGAACAGTAAATGGTGCTTACGTCTGGATGATGGGATTTGAGATGATCTTTGTTTTCTTCATTTTATTGCATTTTTAAATTAAATTACAGCTGTGTACATTAATGCATTTATGGGGTACAATGTGCTGGTTTATATACAATTTGAAATACTTTCATCAATCTGGTTAACACAGCCTTCCCTGCACTTTCTTAATTATTGTGTTAAGACATTTATACTCTATAGTTGGTAGATTTGACACGTACCCTTATAAAATGCATCATAGGTGTGGCCCGACCAATTGCCCTCCCTCCACCCATCCTCCCCCTCTCTCCTCCCCAACCCCCTCATCTTGGGTTGTAGCTGGGTTATAGCTTTCATATGAAAGTGTGGGTGCTTATATATTGATTTCATAGTAGAGTTGAGTACATTGGATACTTTGCATTTTTTAAAAGAATAGCTTGCATTTTTTTATTAGCAGAAAAATTTAAGTTACTTCTTTAGAAGTTTGTTCTTTGGTCTTCCATAAATCACTCCACTTTTCTGATAACTTTGTGCCATTTTTAAAGCCACATACTGCAGCGAAAGAAAACAAACTGAAATTACCATATCGTTCTTTGAACATCTGGCATGGCCTTTGTTATCTCACATCATTCTTCTTCACATAGCGCGTACAAGTGGACATTAAATCCAGCTGTGCCCAGGCATGGCTGCTGCACTTATGGTGGGTAGAACACAGGCACCTGTGGCAGACAATCCTCCTTCAGTAAAAGTTAGACCCTTCCCACTCCTTTGTTAAATAACTCTCAGCTACTCTCCCTCTCTATTTTGAGGGAGAACCCCCTTTAGGATACCACCCTTTTCTAAGTGCACCAGGCATAAAGCCATAAATAAAAGGACATGGAAGTGTACACACCTCCTCATCCGTGTGTTGATCTTACAGTGCCACTTGCTGGTTTATATACCAGGTGGTATATTCATCACTGTCGTGGCACAGGACTTCAGTATTTCTTTATATGAGCAGGGCTGGGGTCTCTATCAAGGCGTCCCTCTGCTTCCTACCCACCAGTGAATATGGACGTTGTGTATGAGCCATCACTCCCATCTGTCCCAGCGGTGCCACTCTGTAGTTAAGTTTGTAAACTGAGAACACAGAGGTAACACAAATACTCTCAGTCCTGACCAGCTGATTTCACCACAAATCTGTCAGGAGACCCAACAGGGGAATTATTTAAAGCTTAACTGATTGATGGGATGGGGTGGATCCAGGAACTCCACAGATACCTGCAGGACCATCTCTTAGTTTGCTTCTCAGCTTCTCCCTTCATCGTGACTTCATTCCTTCTTTCTTTAAACTATTCCCTCCAGTGAGGAAAACCGGCAGTGGGCAATTCCAGATGGCCATTCTTCTAGCTCAGAATCTACGAGGAGTGAAAGAGAGATTCTCTAACACCATCAGCACCTTGATCTCTTGGAAGAACTCTAATTGCACCAACTTGAGTCTCTTGTCCACTGTTTAGACCAGCCATTAGACCAAGGAATCACTGGGCAGCTTGGGCCATGTGCCCATTTTCATGGTGGACGATGTGGCAGGGCACAGGGATGGAGCCTCACCAGAATCTACAGCCTAGGCAGAGAGCAGTTTCCTAATGAAGAAAGGGTGCTCCTGAGAACAGGAGGAAAGTAGAGTGGACAAACAAAAATAAATGTCCACCCGGGGCCCATAGGGTAGCAGCTCTCATTCTACCTCTAAGTCTCTAAAGAAAGCAGCATGGAGGCGTCTCCAGTGAAGTTTGTCCTGTCCCCTGTTTCAGTCTGAGTACTTATGTGGACGGCATATGAGATGTGGGGACGGCCTCAGTAGAAAAATGGCAGGTTATTGCCGCTGTAGGGTAGGCGGGGGCAGGGGGTATTCATTTAGAATTAGCCGCAACTCCTTCCCCCCTTCTCCTTGTTTCTCTGTTCTTCTTCTCATCTCCTTGCTTTCTAAAGGTAACAACCTTCATGTTCACAACCTTCCCCAGTGATAATTAAGAGATCTTCTGGCCGTTAAGAGCAAGCCCTCATATTTCAGGGACAGAAGAACAGTGAGTGACAGGAAAATTACAAGCTAATCTCACTTATGTGCATATACACAAAAATCCTCAACAAATCACTAGCAGACAAAGCCCAGCAACATTTTGAGTTGCCAATATTTGACCATTTTTGATCCACAACCCCCACCCCCAGCAATTTCTTGCATACTTAAAGCCAATAAAAAAAAAGCTCTAGGACCAAGATGGGTTTGACACAGAGATACAAAGAGTTTAACATTTCATATTATCATTTTAATATTTCATACTATCATCTCAATAGCTGGTTCAAAAATATGTGATGTAATAATTCAACTAGGAATAGAAGGAAATATCCTTAATCTAGTAAGAAAAACCAAAAAACTTCATTGAACGTAATGAAGGAATGTTAACATGACTGTCTCTATCAGGAAAGGGACAGTGGGCACAGAAGGTAGGTTTCTTCCTATGAGACAGGAATTTTGCAGACAACAAAGTGAGGAGTCTACAGTGAACCCCTTGGCGCTAGATTACCATCAGAAACATCAGCCTGAACTCATGTAGAGCTTAACAAAGACGCAAATGATAGACTGAGACATGGTCATAAACGTGTGTCTACGTGGGCTAGTATATATGTGTGTGCTCCTAGCTCTACCTGCTGAGCAAACTGGAAGCAGTGACGTCCCAGTTGTAATGAGCACTCACATTGCCCAGATCTTGGCTCCCAAATTCCATTCTCTAATAAAAGGAACCAGAGTTCCTTGGAGCAATGTCTGGTTCTAGGGCTAGAGCAGGGAAAGTATACACAGGGCCTGGAGTGTGTTATATTACCAGAAAGTAAGAAAACAGCAAATAGCAAAAGGATGGGGACATGTCAAAAGGATGCAGGAACCAGTGTGCTCCAATGACCAGGCTCCAATGAGCAGGGAAATAAATAAGGTAACATAACCCACAGTGTAAAAAACAAAATGAGTCTATACTGATATAAGCAAATGATTGAATTGCAAACAGATAAATAGGAAGGGCAAGTCTTCCTCACAGAAGAATTCCAGATAATACAGTATATGTAACCATTCCATCCTCTAAGAGGTGGAACTTAATCCT
The DNA here is from genome assembly GCA_963574575.1 of Galagoides demidoff. NCBI lineage: Eukaryota > Metazoa > Chordata > Mammalia > Primates > Galagidae > Galagoides > Galagoides demidoff. The sequence goes on along the minus strand of CAUYQV010035110.1, from coordinate 5,294 downwards.
CTCTCCTCCCCATTCTCTCTCTCTACTCCGTGAGCCTGGGCTGGAATAGAGAGCAGCTTTAGTTAGGTGACTGAGCTTAACTTCACCAGTGAAAAGTCACATTGATGGCATGTACCCCCGATATGATGAAATGAGGACACTTCTCTAGTATCATTCCCCAAAACTATAACCCCATTCTATTCATGAGAAAAACATCAGGCAAACCCCAAATTGAGGCACATTCTACAAAATACCTAACCAGTACTCCTCCAAAACTGTCAAGGTCATGAAAAACAAAGAAAGAGTGAAAAACTGTCTTAGATCAGTGGAGACGAAGGAGCCATGCTAACTAAACAGAATGTGACATATTGGATAGGATGCTGGGACAGAAAAGGGACATTTGTGAAGAACAAGTGAAGTCTGAGTAGAGCCTAGAGTTTAGGTGGTATCGATACACCAGTATTCATTTCTTAATTTGGACTCAGCTACCATGTCATGTAAGATGTTAACAATGGGGGAACAGGGTGAGGGGCATATGAGAACTCTGTGTACTATCTTTGTAACTTTTTTGTAAATCCAAAATTATTTCAAAATAAAAGACACATGCAAAAAAAAATGCCCTTAAAATTAGGACAAGGAAGAAGTTGACTTCAGCCCTGTAAGAAAACAAAAAGAAACAGAATTTAACAGATTAAAAAGGAAAAACCAAAACAGGTATTATTTAATATTTTTGCTTACACAATATATCCAAAACTATAGACAAACCATTAGAACTAATGAGGCTTCACCAATTTCTATCAATATACACACACACACACACACACAAATATTTGTCTACATACTAGCAATAATTTGGAAAATGTAGGTATTCTTTGAAATTCCATTACAATAAAACATAATTCGTCTAGGAATGCATCTACCACAAGCTGTCCAAACTCTTTATATGGAAACCTGAATGTTATTTTTAAAGATGTAACAAATCAAATAAATGGAAAGATACAATGAATGGAAAAACTATGTCATAAGATCTCACTTTCTCCCCCAAAAATATATAACTTAGTAAAATTACACTCAAAATTCCATCAGAGTCTTTTACAGGATATTTTCAGGATAGGTCATTTCCACAAGGGACAGGCCATAAGAAAAGTTCCATAGAGCAATGACCAGCCTCAACCACCTCACCTTTTCTTTGCTGTCACACTGGTGCACGCAGGTGCCGGCCTGTGCCTCAGTCCCCATTCTCCATGAAGGTGATGAACAGGCCTGAGTCAGGCCTGTGACGGACGGATTTCAATGTCAGGTGAGTTCTGTGGTTTTCAAAGAGGAGCAATGGAGAAAATTGGTTCCTACCATTTCTATTGCTCAGGAACCAAAGCCTCTTCTAGTCTGAGATTTGGCCAGCCAGGACATCATAATAGCCCCACCAGTGGAAAAAAACCTTCACTTGATTCCATAAATGTTTCTAAATCAGTGTGTTACTCAGTTATCCCCTGACTTCATCTAATATTTTTCTCCATCACTCCACCATTGGGGATAGTGTCCAGCAGGAAAAACTTACATTCTGAAATGTGCATTTCATCTTCTTCCAGGATGGAAAAGCAGGCTCAGTGGAGAAGGAAGAGCAAGCATCCACTGCCAGCTTTCCGCTTGGAAACAAGCCATGGGAAGGCATCCAGGAAGAATCTAGTTGGAAGATGACTCTATCAGGCTGGATCAGAAGTGTATGGCTGGCAGCTCACACTGGCAAGTCCACACGACCCGCGTGGAGAGGAGTCTGCCATTTGTTCCTGACACAGTGTCTATTCCTCCAGCCTGAAGGAAGCTGTGGGACACGGCTCTGGTCAGAAGATGAGCCCCGAGCACTGCACTCATGCATGTGTTTGATGTCATTTGACCCACAGAATACCTCTCTGACTATGCACTTGAAAAACAGAGACCATTCCATTTTACAGATGGGGACGCAAACCCAGACTTCAGATTCACAGCTGGTAAGCAAAGAAGCCAGAATTCACATCCAAATTTTTAAAAAATTAGTGTTCCAAACCATTCTGTCTTCACACACCTCCTACATCATTGGCATTATCCCCAAATCTCCACCTGCACCAGCCTCTCTAGGTTGCAGTTCAGGTGCTGTGGAGACACCTGGCAATGACAATTACACTCCTCTGAAGGCAGAGAGAGGCATGTGGCTCATCCCCAGGCAAGGCCGAGAGAGGGTCATTTGGTGCCTTAACCATCATGCTCACCTAATAAGATGAGCAGTCTCTCCAAACTAGGAATTTCAAAGGGCAACCCCCAGCACCCTCTCTGCCTGGTGGGCATCCCTCCTAGGGCCTGCACAGAGCCAGCACCTGGCCAGCCCACTGCTGACACCTTGTGGCCGAGAAGCAGAGTTCCTGCCCGCTTTCTATCAGAATCATCAAGCAAGGTGGCAGAGTCCTAGGAACCAGCCAGACCTTCTTCTGTGCTTCCTCGGCTCCCTTGATGATTCTCCCCCCTCTTCCTAACCCCTAATTTCAGGGATGACTGGGGGCTTGTGCAACCCTCAGTGGGTGTCTGCCAAGTTTCCTCAGGACTGGGGCTGCCTAGCTCCTGCCAAGCCAGGGTGGCAGTCACAGGGCCCTCTAGGTGGCACCTGCTGCCCAAGGCAGAAACCAGCACACAGTGCCCGCCAAGGACTGACACATGAAAGCAGGATTTACTCATAAAAAGAGGCATGAACCAGACACCCAAATAACTGGATCTACTTTGGGATCCTATATTTGCCACCATAAAGTGTGAGCATCAGAAAGGGGTCAGAGGACATCTTGCTTGTACCAAACAGCCTCTTGTGATAGCCACTGAGGCAAATGTCACCTTAGAGGCAGAAGTCACCAGGGACTTGCTCTGTTGTCAGTGAGAAAACACTGGAATTCTAAGGAGGAGACACTGTAGCAGGAGTCAGAAAGGGGTGAGACGTCGGCCTGCACACCCTTTCAGTAGAGAATCCAACTGTGGAAAGTTGTTACTATTTTAAACTGTAGTGTTCATGATTTCAGTTAAGGCATTTTTAATAGTCCTAACTGCGGTCATCAATGTGTCTGTGATTCACTTAATTAGATTAACAAAAATTTGAGATAGCTTAATTAGATTAACAAAAATTCAAGATGGTCTATCTGAAAGTACCATGACTCCTGTTGCATTAAGTAGCAGGGGTCCTGAAGCTGGTCGTTTAATCTCTATCCTTTTATTTTCCCACCTATAAGATAGAAAGATTGAACAAACTTGTCTTTTTTCTTTTCTTTTTTTTTTTTTTTCCCCTAGAGACATGGGTTCTCATTCTTGCTCAGGCTGGTCTCAAACACAAGAGCTCAAGCAATCTACCCACCTTAGCCTCCCAGAGTGCTAGGATTGCAGGTGTGAGCCACCTGGCCTGGTCTAAATTTGTATTTCTTAAAGTATGGGCTGTGAACATATGTGCATCAGAATCACATGCTTTTATTAAAAGATGCAGGTTACGAGATCACTAAGATCTGCATTTTAACCCATTCTTCTAGTAATTCTTAGGCACACATGTTTAAGAATCAGTAAACACGGTGATGCAAGGTCTAAGATCTACTGAGACCTGTTACTATGCACCAGGCACTGACAAGTGAAGATTTTTCCCTAAAGAGCCCATAAACTTGTTGAAAACACAGACAAGGAAACAAAAAGGCAGAGCAAATGATTACCAGCACTTTGAAAGTAAGGAGAGAGTGGCTAACTCTTACTGGGGTATCACCCATCTGCCATGATTTGAATGTTTGTCCCCTCCAAAACTCACTTTGAAACTTAATTCCCAATGTAACAGTATTGGGAGGTGGGACCATTAGGTCTTGAGGGCCTTGTCCTCACAATGGATGAATGAGTTAGTGAATTAATGGGTTATCACAGGAATAAAGCCAGCTCAGCTCTCTCCTGAGCCCCCTGGCTATGAGATGCCCTGTGCCACCTCCAAACTCTGCAGAGTCCCCACCAACGAGAGGGTGCTCACCAGATGTTGCCCCTAGATCTTGGACTTTTCAGTCTCCAGAAGTGTAAGAAATAAATTTCTTTTCTTTATAAATTATGCAGTCTCTGGTATTTAGTTATAGCAACAGACAACGGACTAAGACGGCTTCACAGAGGCGGTGAGGCTGGAGCTGAGTGTGGAAAGACTGGCTTCCCAAGGGCACAGCGTGCTGCCGAGGGAGGGCGGACAGAAGGGCACTGCAGACCTCATGAGCAGCATGTGACTTTCTGCCTTCCGCCCTGGGGCGGGGACTGCTAGACATCTGCAGCCTCACTCCTGCAGCGAGGCCAGCATCTGTAAGAGGAGAGGAACGCATTAAGGATTAGCCTGTGGCTTTCATTTGATCCAAAAATGGATCCAAAGCTCTGGTAATCTCATCCTCTCCTTCCAAAGAAGTAAGAGGTCAGGTCCTCAAACAGGGAATGCCCAAGGGGCACCCACACGGTGTCCACCTCAGCACACACGGGAGTTTGGAAGCCACAGATCAGGGCTCTACCCAGGCAGGCCTAGAGCTTCCTATCAGCAAATTGCTTTCTTAATGAAGGACGTCTCTAAGTTAATAGGCAATCTTTTCTTTCTTCTTTCTCTTTCCCTTCCCTCCCTTTTCTTAATTTCTTTGATTGTCTAATATATAAAACTTTATTTTCTGTAGCATTTGGAAAGACACCCTCCCCCCCCCCAATACCCTTAGTTACCTACTATATAGGATCCCATCCAGGTTCCTGAATTTACCCACCATCACTTAGCACGAGTTTGGCTCAGGCCTTTTCACCCAAAGACCCATCTCCCTGGTCTCCTTAGCCCATGGCCTTGGGTATACACTGAGAAGAGGCAAAGCCAGGGGTGGGCACCATTCCACCCACCTGCTAGGGATGTGCATGGGCTGCCCCTTCACAAAGTTGACTCAAAATTTTCAGGAATTTTGTGGGAAGTTGTTAAACAAAAACATTATTAAAAATTAAATTATATACTTAAAATTAAGCATTATATTAAAAACAAAGGTAATGAGTGCCAATGACAGACCACTTTTCAATGATTTTACCACATCACATTATTATCTCTGTCCTTCAGGTTATTTCCATCTACTCTGTTTGAATACAGGCAGTCCCTAGGTTAAGAACAAGATAGGTTCTGGAGGTTTGTTTTATTTTTTTTTTTGAGACGGAGCCTCAAGCTATCCCCCTGGGTAGAGTGCCATGGCATCACAGCTCATAGCAACCTCCAACTCCTGGGCTCAAGCGAGTCTCCTGCCTCAGCCTCCCAAGTAGCTGGGACCACAGGCGCC
>CAUYQV010035109.1:0-19445 GCA_963574575.1 Galagoides demidoff | reverse complement strand
ATACCACAGCTTGTTAATCCATTCCTGGGTTGATGAGTATTTAGGTTGTTTCCACAATTTGGCAATTGTAAATTGAGCTGCCATAAATAGTCTAGTGCAAATGTTTTTATGATAAAATAATTTTTTTCTTTTAGGTAGATGGCCCAGTACTTGAGTTCTTTGAGGATTCTCTATACTTCCTTCCAAAAGGGTCTTATTAGTTTGCAGTCCCACCAGCAGTGTAAAAGTGTTCCCTTCTCTGCACAACCACACCAGCACCTGCAGCTTTGAGTCTTTGGGATGTGGGCCATTCTCACTGGGGTTACTCAATTCTGATATGAGAACAACTGATGCTAGTACATGGTGGATGGAGGAGGGTGTGGGTCCATGGTGTGTGACACACCTCTTGGGGGTGGGACACTATTAATAGAGGGACTTCACCCAGCAAACATAAGCAGTATAACCTGGTTCACGGTACCCTCAATGATTCTCCAACAATTAAAAACAAACAAACAAAATACTAAATAGATGCACTCAGTGATATTTGTCACCTTCAAATGAAAGCTAAATATAAGAATTAAGAACTTATTTCAGTTTTGAGCTCAAAATGTTTATTTTCTGAGTCAGTTTCCCTAGATTTCCATGACTAATTAAAAGATGAGAAATTTGGATGGAGCTGAAAAGGCCCCTGTGGATTAGAGTAGGGAGTGTTATTATACTTAAGTAGAAGGAAAACGGCAGAACTAGTGATACACGACTCAGGTAATTGCAGGCCCTGTACCGTCTGCTGCTCACACACTCCAGCACCAGCTCACCAGTACCTTCCAATGACCATTATTTCCTTGTAATTCCATTGGGTGTGATAGCCAGAGTGTCCAAGATCATCTGTCATTTTGTTGGACTTCTTCACAGCCTCTCTGTTTCCTGGCTGAGTTATTTATGTATCATTATTCCACATGGGAAAGCCCAGCTGTTAAAGTTTTAGAATTGGGAATAAGAGCACATTTTTATTAGATCTTTCATCTTGTCTACAGGGTGTTATTCTTGGTTCAAATAATGATAACAGCATGCCAGCTCCTCGGCTATAACTCACTCCCCTCTACATGCTTTTGGGGGAGCAAAATGGCCTTTCCTACCTTTGGGATTTGGGAAGGGGCTTATATCTAAGTATAAAATCAGTGTGTGGGATTGGACAGTCACCTGTTGAGTTTGAAGTCATCTGCCTGTGGTGGGCACTGCAGAGGTAAAAAACCATAGAACTAAGTTATAACTTGTGTCAGCAAGAGGAGGACATGAGAAAGAAAAAAAAAAAGAGTAGTTTGGAAGATCAGAAAGTTTTGAGCACAGAAGGAAAGTGGTACTATTTAAAACCACAGATGAAGAAGCAAGTTTATAACGGAAGATAAAGAATTCTGTTTTGAATATGTCAAATTTTGAGTTGCTGGGAAGAAAGAGATCAAGGCACAATGATTTTTGTAATGTGTCAACTTGGTCTGGTTCAACTGCATTCCCTAGAATTGACCTCCTTGTAAAGCTCTGGTTAGTGCAGACCACAAGGCAGTCTTTGGTGAAATTTGTTCCCCAGGGATGAAGGGCAGTCATTTTGTAGCTCATTCAGGATGTCACATTAAGCAGCAGATGGGCCTACAACTACTCTCTCCTTCCCTCCTTTAGCCTGACACCTGGTCAGACCGGCCTCCTCTGACCAGACCATGTTTGGAAGATAGAGAAGACTCTACCTTGCAAACTGGGAATGACAAAGGGATTAATTTTTCTGTTCTTAGAGGGGCCTAAAGGTTATTCTGAGTTCTACCCCCATTCTTTTTCTTCATGGCAGGTCTCAATAGTTTTCTGTTAAAAGATTAAGACTTCTTTCAAGATGTTTGAAAGATGTGATGGAAATGCTTAAAAAAGAAAAAAAAAAGGAAAGAGTACTATTTCTATTAAATAAAATCAAAAGGAATAGACTGTCTTCTGCTTTTCTAGAGTCTGGTCATTGTATGGAGATTACTTTCAACAGCTTTGTAACTTAAATTTCCAAGGTCAAATCTTTTGGTGTTAACTTGAGACTACAGATCATTTTTTATACTTGGTTTACTGCAAAGATTCTTTCTTTGATGCTAGCTTTCTTGAAATCCTTCATGCCTTATTTCTTTTTAAGCAGTTCAGTATCTTTGCTGGTATTTAGCCTAGACTCAGATTACTGAGTCTAAAAAACTTCAAAAAAGTTGAAGTGACTGATGAATTATAGCTTTTGGCACTTTGGGAATAAGCCCTGGGCTCACACATTTGCTCTTAGACTACTTTCCTTGTCTGAGTTCACACAGTAGTGTTTGGGGATGGTGCAGTTCTTGAGTGCTCTCATCCTCCACAAAGTGGAGTGACCTACCCTTACTTCAATATTTATGTTTTTTTCCCCCTCTCTTGCACCAGATGAATCTGTTTATGCTTAACTAGATTAATATTAACCTTCTGAATTAAGAACAGATCTTGCCTTTCTGGATATATTAAATTCCATGATCATTAAATGAAGACATTTTGAATTTTGACTTGTTAGAAATCAGAAATCTAGCAATCTTCCTCTATAATCGTACATTCACTGGTTGTAAAATGGAGCACTGAGGAAGGTTTACAGTATACAATGATGGAAACAATGAATATACTGTCTTTCTACTTTTACCTTAAAATATTTTTTGAGACTGAAACTTAATTCAATATTTAGTTGGCATAATTCATTTGCTTAGATCAATTCTTTCCAGTGACACACCTTTGTTCATTCAGTTATGGGAAGATAATAGTAGAAGGACCATGTTCTTTAAAGCAAGGCACGTGCTTTTTCATATTTCTCAATAAATAGGATGATAGTATAAATTGGCTGAATTATCTGTCTCTATAGGCACTGCTCACAAACACATTTTGGACAAAAGGTTGAAAATTGTCAATAACTATCATTTTCATTCAGACTCAGATTTTGATCATGTCTGGTAGATTTAAAGACTTCATATCTAAAGCAAGTCACATAGGCTATTGAAAGCTTAGTTGAAGAAACAGCAATATAATAAACACCTTTAAGATTAAAAAAAAAAAAATCCCAAAACTAACCTTGGCCAGCCATGAATTAAAATGCAGGTGAAAGAAACAAACTTTCTCTATTCCTGTCTTGCTAAAGAAGGTGGCTATTTTCAAAGCTCTAAAAATTGCTTTCACTCATTTGACAATCACACAAAACTGGGATGCTTGAGAGTTCATTCTTTTATTACACACTAGACATATGAACTAATAAGAAATCGGGATTGTCTGTACTCTAGAATCACAGGAAATATATTGCCAAATCCCCCTTCTGCCTGATGTTGGCAAAACATTTCAGATTATTACTTTGGGATTAGTTTGGGGCAAGGCAGTATATAAATAACATAATTATGAAGCCATTTTTCAGAAGCGAAAATTTTTGTATTGAGAATAAGAAGGTGTTCACAATGCCATTAGGTACATGTTCTGAACATCTACTATCTATTGACCAAAGAAAGTACAGAGTGGTCCCCTAGAATCTTCCAACTGTTTTCAGCTTCCTATGATCTAGAAACTTGTCCAAGGCTTTAAAAATGGAGCCCTTGCTTATTGGAAATGTTTTTTGCACCCAGGAAATGACAATGCAATTACATTTGTTTCTTGTACTGGTACGTGCTTTAACATTCATGGCTGCTTCGGGTATCAATGGATTATGAGCTGTTAACAGTTCCTAAAAATACTGACCTGACTAGTTATTTTTCTGTACCTTATTATACTCTTAGACTCCTAGTCCAAAACAGAATGGGCATGTAGATATTCTAACTTGTTTACACATACACCAAGGAAGTATTTTTGCTTTTTGTCCTTAAGCACTTTTGTGTTAGGCAGGTGGGAATACATAGTCAACTTCAATTCTGTCGTAGTAAAGGGAATGAGAAAAATACAAGACCATTTAGGATCTAATCTCTGTCCACCTTTCTAGGTTCACATGTTAATATTTCCGAGTGGCACAGCGAGGTATTCCTAGACTTGAACAAAAGCACAGTGTTTCTCACGTTCAGCTTTAGCACTCCTCCTCCAGAATGAAGCTCACACCCTGACTGAACTGACACCCTTTTGTTTTCTTCTAGAATCCTGAGGATCATCTACCCATACATAACTTCATTTCTCTCATCTCCTACATTATGAACTAGTATGGGGAAGAAACTCTGTGCCTGTCTTTCTATCTTCAATAATATACTGTATGCACTCTATTATTTCCGGAAATGGTGAAAGGAAGGATACATTCCACTTACAATTTTATTTTCCACAAATTAGGTGAATTTCTGTTTACTTTTGATTTTTTAAATTTGGAAAACTATTTCATTCAAACCTCTCTGTCCACCGAAGATAAAACTAGCCTGATCATTTTCTTTGATGAGTCTATTTCAAATAATAGATAGTATTATCCCTAGTGTATAAGAGCTATTTTGATTATGAACATGTAAGAGCATTTAGGATAATGCCTGGCTCAGTACAAGGCCTCATAAGATATTGGACTAGATCCTCAACCTTTTTAAGCCACGGAGAGAATTCAACAGACTATGTGGCCTTTTCACTGACCATTTTTTAAGACTGCCTAGAAGATGTGCCACTAGCACAGATGAAGCCAATGAGGTATTGAATATTAGCACCACAAACATTCCCGAAGAGATGGAATCGGGATTCTGAAGCTAGGCAAGGCAGAGCAATTGATCACGGCAAGCTGGGATCCCATCAGGCCTACAAGTCTGAGTAACAGAGCTGTCCCTCTGATGCTTACATCGATCTTTAACCCTCTTCTGCATCTCACCACCCAATCAAGACCATTGGAGGAATATTTGAACATTCTGTGGGTTTAAAACCACTGTTACCATCTTTTGAATTAGGTAACAGAGAGGTCAGTGGTATTCTTTGGAAAAAATTCATTGAAGAAAATGCTAATTACTTTTCTATGTAGATAACTGTGCCTTTCCTCCATCTCCCAAAGAGCTTGTTTCAAAAGGTCAGAATAGATGGGGTTAGAAGTCATCTGCCTCCCACTCAGTTACACAGCAAAAAGTTTTATGTATTACCACAGGTGTCCCAAAGAAATTATTTCCTATCTACTTTGCATCTGTCTCCTCTAAAACGCCAATTACCAAATGTCTTAGAATTGATTATCTAGAATATTCTTCCCCTTTCCATATTAGATTTGCATAAGCATATACAAAAATTAGTTGACACAGCTTTTAGAAAATCCAGTTGGCAGCAGTGCTGGACAACAGATGGCCAACTAGAAATTAGACTCAGAAAGGTGACTTACTCAGCATGGATATGCTGACAAGAGCCCTATATTTGGGATATTCTGAAAATCCTTGACCTAATGTAAAACCCAAGAGACAGTTCAGAGTAGGGACAATTATCATAACCTGATTCCCCGTCTAAAGAAAATATACCACTTTTAACCAGCCAGAAACATGCCAACATATAAAATAAATGCATTTACAGCCTACAATAGCTCTTTTGCAGAAAACAAAAATATATCCAATCCCTGGCCCCCCAAAACAAAAGAGCAACACATACTAGGGTTTTGTTTCCCAGAATTAATTCCAAGTGGCTTCAAGTATTCCTTAAAAATAGGTGGCTTTCAGGCTTATACTTTGTTTCTACAGGTAATTTTTGGCTAAGATTTAAATTCCTCTAGCTTTAAAATTTTAACTGAATTTCAGTTGCACCTTAAGAAATGTTAACCATAAACTTGTAACTGTCCTATTATAAAATTTTTAAGTCACATTCCCAGTATTTCTCTTGTAGACTACAAGTTGCTGAAGCTGTTCTTTTGCTATCAAAGCTCAATGACACTTATGCTATATATATGAATAAGCAGACTTGAAAACTGTTTATCACGTACAGAGTTACACAAGAGATTCCAGTTCAAGTTGATAGAAAACACATAAACTAGATTTAAAGTGCTCTATTAAAAAAGAAAACAAAAATACCATTTTTGGGAGAGCAACTGAAATAGATATTTCATTTCTGAAGACAATAAAAAAAAAAGAAAAACACTTCTCAGACTATAATTCTATAATTATTCTATTTTACTCTTTTCATTCTGAGAATGTTCTTTTTCACAAAACAATAGCTAGCTGGTAAAACTTAGGCTTTTCACATTCACCTACATACACTTTTATCATCTACCCTTGACATTTATCTTCTTACTTAAGAATTAAATGGGCTTATTTTAAGTATTTTTAAACACCTATAATAAAACTTTAGAAATAACTAAGAGTAGAGGTACACTGGTTAATGATCAAAATGGTGTGTCCAGAGGAAAAGCAAGCATTATTAATATAAATTCAATCTTTACCAACACAAATTGAACCATTTTTCCTCAATAACAAATACAGTCCAAAATAGGTCTCACTCTAAAAAGTTTTATCATTTCCAAAGCTTAATGAAAAGAATTTAAGTAATTTGCCATTTTCTTTTCTACTGTGTCTTAGAGATACCTCATTCACAACTGGTGTCTGAAACAAAGAATGACATGCGCAGGATGTAATTCTGTAGTGACAGTACGGAGGTTGATCCTTACAGATCACTGAACTCCGAGTAGTAAATGGTGACATCTTCATTATTTATATAGAACTTTGGTCCAATAACACACAAATAGAGACCAGCATCTGGAGTTTTATCTCCTTCCATGTCTGGGGATAAAGGATTAACTGTTCTTTCCATTATTTTCTGCAGGTAAGTCCTTGTTCACATGGAAATCTGATGGCACTTAAATTCCGGCATTTTTCCAAGCTACTGTATGAAGAGGATGCTGAAGGCCATCACTAAACAGCACGCTGCAACATAAGGACTTTTCCGTTCACCTGTTGAGAAAAACGGAGATATTTATCTTGACTGAGTGGCTAGTCTGGACCATGATAAGGTTATTACTCACTGTGGGAAAAGCGACAAATACGAAATCAAGATAAAGTTCTTGCTCATGAGGCCCACACATTTGAGGGCAGGGTGCAAAACAAGAAACTAGATGCAACATAACAGAGTCCAGTACAGAATGCACTAGCTAAACTGTATCAATTAGTCTCACAGATTTAGAAAACCCTGCAAGTGTCATTCTTGTGCCACTGCATATATTCAACATTAGAAAATACAGCCCAGAATGTAGGACAGATCAAAGAGAAATGACCTCAACTTAGTTGAGACCAGAGAAATACTTCTGATTTCATATAAAAAGAAGAAATTTCCACCTTTAAAAAGAAATCCAACGTATAATTGTTAGCCACAATTTTTTTCTTGCCTAGTATGAATTTATGACACTTAAAGGAAGAGAGGAAGGGAAACATTTATGGATGAAAATAAACAAAGGATGGTCAATACAGTTCCATTTTTAAAATGGACACAAAATAAAATGCTTAATAAAAAACATATAAGAAAAAACTACTCTGAAATAGATTTTGTAACTCTGGAAATGTAGAACTAGAAACAACCATTTCTGCATGAGTCAATTTTTCACATGAGCTTAAGGAGTATTACACTGGGAGACGTTTCTTTGCAGGGAATAACTCCGAAGTCGGCTTGTGAAAATGTCTTGCAAACAGAGAGACATCCCATGGCTGCTAGTTAGTCACACTCACCTTGTTCTTTCCTTTGTTATCAGTAATTGCAAGGCTGTAATACTTCATAAGGCACCAGGCACTTATATGCTACCTCGAGGGCAGCTTAAGAAGAACCAAACAAACTATTCCTAGAAATAATCTTGGGTACTTCCTGGTACTCTCTAGGAGAGACGGTTTATATTTCCCTTCCTTGTGTTTCTCTATGATGTTTAAAATCAATTCTTTCCCAGTTTAACGTAGTAAGCTTAGTTAACTACCACTGGAAAATGTTATACTTGACCAACCTTATTGACTAAAATTCTCACAGTTGTATTCTCTTTCGCAACTTCCTCAATGAGCTCACACAGCCATAGTTTATAGGTTTACATATCTGTGTCTGCTTGATGACAACTTCTATAGAAAATATTATACACATACACAGAATGCAAACGTTTTCTGAAAGTGCTTTTTCTATCCATGGACATTTAATGGACTGCATTCCAACCAAAGGAATGCCCTAACAGTGAGAGAAATCGTTTTTATACTACCACCACTTCAACTGAAAAAAGGAAATCTATTAAAATTAAAAAAAATCTTGGGTTACAATCTTAAACAATGCTAATTCTTTTAGGATAAACCCCCCCCCCCCAAGTCAGCAAACAAAACCACCCCATTTGTGCACAAATTCAGGTCGGTTTCATAAGCAAGCGTGTCACTCTTATTAGGGCTGGACATTCTCCTTGTTTAATATAGTCTTGTTAAATACCTAAAGGAAGAAATTAATCCTTTCCTAAGTCTTCCATCTGGTGGAAATTAGTTTTTGAGGAAGTTCTTCCCTTCTTCAACCTCAGACTCAGAATGCCGTAATTTACATATGGGTCTCATTTTCCTGTTTTTAATTTTCTTAAAAGAGACTGCCATGTGGTAGAGCTAAACATCTTTGGTTGAACTTGGGTAAGAATGTTACCTCTTGTCTGGTTTTAGGTCTGTCTCAGTGAATGTAAACCAGTCGCTGTAATGTGATGTGTAACGTAAGATGATGTGGCTGGGTCTCTTCCCACTGAAACTGCATCCTTTCTCTGTGGCTATATTCCGTGTCAAGGTAAGAGAGAAGCATGCACTTGAGAAAGCAGCATATCAGCATCAACATTTTCTAAGCCACTTTGCCAAAAGGAAAAGCTAACGCTTTCACATAATTGGCAAGAATGAACACTTAACTGAACTATTCAACCTATGGCATCCCTATGGCCAAGAGAGAAAAATGGAAATAAATGAACAAAGAAAAAAGAAAAGGTACTATTTACAATTATACATGGAGTACATTATTCATATGAAATCATTAAGAAAGTTACAAACTAGATGTCTCAAACTTTTAAGCATACTGTCTTTAATAATTATGCCCCAAAGGGTCACTTGAGTTGACTACTGAATAGAGCTGCATATATTTTTGTCATTAAATAAAACAGATTTAAAAACCCTTACTACTTACTACTGGCTTGGTGCCTGTAGCTCAGTGAGTAGGATGCTGGCCACATACACTGAGGCGGGTTTGAGCCCCGCCCGGGCCAGCTAAACAACAACAACAAAAAAATGGCTGGGTGCTGTGGTGGGCACCTGGAGTCCCAGCCACTTGGGAGGCTGAGGCAAGAGAATTGCTAAAGCCCGAGTGTGAGGTTGCTGTGAGCTGATGCCATGGCACGCTACTGAGGGTGACAGCTTGAGATGCTGTCTCAAAAACAAACAAACAAACAAAAAAAATAGCAAATAAAATAAAATCTCTTACTACTTTTTTGTGCACTGGCAACTTAATGATAACACCGAGATGAAAACAGCCTCCTAATGCCACACTTGTTGTTCCCTTCTGCTCTCTCTGCAGATCATCTGCGGTACTCTCACCACTCTGTTCCTTGGCAGTACTCTTTTACTTCTCTTTCGGGGGGACTTGCCTCTGAAGCACACAGTTTGTTTTATATACATATATTTAAATTTACTACTGGCTATGAGTATTAGCCTGCTATTTTGTCTCTTTATCTTTCTTTTCTTAGGTCTTTTTGAAGTGTGTAGGATTTCTTCTGTTATCCCAAGGTTTGTAGCTGTGTGCATGACTGAGTGCCAGATAAATGTGCACCACAAACCTTTGTAAATCTAGGTCAGGCCTTCTCAGCTACACTACTATTGCTACCTTGAGCTGGATAATTACGCTGCAAGGGACTATCCTTGCATCCCAGTAAGTTAAGCGATATCCCCGACCTATACTCACTATGTCCCTCAGCCCATTTGTGACAATCACAACCATCTTGCTAAATGCTCCCTGACTGACAACTACTCATCTGGAATATATTTGTGCTTTTACCAATTTAAAGTCAATTATCCTTGCAAAAGAAAGATTTCCAGGGTTATCTCTGCATAGAGAATAAACTATGACAGAGAATACTGGGAAGAAGAGTTTAGTAAGCTAGAAGCACACTGGTATCTCTGGAAGATAAAGCCTGTCTCAGGAGTCACGATATTTGAATGAGGGCCTTGAAAGGAGTACTTTCATGTGAAGTCCTTTATTCTTATACTATCATTTTCTACAGCACAAAAACTGAAAGACTAAAGAATCTATGATCTCATCATCATAGACTTAGAA
The DNA here is from genome assembly GCA_963574575.1 of Galagoides demidoff. Lineage (NCBI taxonomy): Eukaryota > Metazoa > Chordata > Mammalia > Primates > Galagidae > Galagoides > Galagoides demidoff. The sequence goes on along the minus strand of CAUYQV010035109.1, from coordinate 9,221 downwards.
AGGGCTTCTGGATAATTTAGTATTAGGCTTACAACTTCCCCCATTAATGCGTCTGTCCTATCATTAAAAGCTTAAGGGAAGAAAACCTACTGTGTATATGATTTCAATGGCAAATAACACATGAATCTTAGAAGATGCTTTAAAGATTTGAAATCTAGCTTATGATATAAGTATCTTCAGACATTATATCAATACCTAAGTCTTCTTTAGAAAAAAATCTTTTAAGTATCAACATATCTCATTTTATTGAACTTTGTAGATGGTTCTGTTGTGTTTTTAAATAACAAATTGAAGGGTTATATCAATGCTCCATCAAGCAAGTCCATCGGCATGATTTTTCCCAAGAGCATGTGGTTACTTTATGTCTCTGTGTTCTATTGTGGTAATCCTCACACAATTTCACACTTTTTCCTTATTATTGCATCTGTTAGAGTGATGTGTGATCAGTGATCTTTGATAGTGCTATTGTATTTGTTTTGGTGTACCATGAATTGCACTCATGTAAGAAAGCACACTTAACTGATAAATGCTCCACTGACTGGCCATTCCCCCATCTTGGCCTTCCTATTCCCTGACATACAACAATACTGAAATCAGTGCAATTATAATAACCCTACAATGGCCTCTCAGTGCTCAAGTGAAAGGAAGAGTTGTATATCTCTGTTTAAAGCAAAAGCTAGAAATGATTAAGCTTAGAGAGGAAGGCATGTTGAAAGTCAAGAAAGCTATGAATGCAAAGGGAAAGTTCTTGAAAGAAACTAAAATGCTATCCCAGTGAATACCTAAATGATAAGAAAGTGAAACAGACTATTGCTGATATAAAGAAAGTTTCAGTGGTTTGGATAGAAGTTCAAATCAGCTATGACATTCCCTTAGGTCTGAAGTTATCAAAGGTTGGCTTATGAGGTTAAAAGTACAAGGTGAATCAGCCGGTGCTGATGGAGAAACTGTAGCAACTTATCCAGAAGATCTAGCTACATCATTGATGAAGGTGGCTGCACTAGACAATACATTTTCAATGTAGACAAAGCAGCTTTCTATTGGAAGAAAGCATCTAGGACGTTAGAGAAGTCAATGTCTGGCTTCCAAGATTCAAAGGGCAGCTAACCCTCTTGTGAGAGATTAATGCAGCTGGTGACTTTAAGTTGAAGCCAATGCTCATCTACCAATCTGAAAATTCTAGAGCCCTTGAGAATTACACTAAATCTATTTTACTTGTACTCTAGAAAGGGAATGACAGAGCCTAGATGACAGCAACTCTGTTGATAGAATAGATTACTGAACACTTCAGTGGGGAACATACCTGCAGATATGGTGGAAAGAGCAAGAGAACTTGAATTAGAAAGGGAGCCTGATCTGTGCAATCTCAGGATAAGACCTGAGTAGATGAGGAACTGCCTCTTAGGGATCATTTTAAAATGGTTTCTTCACTCTAGGAGGCTGAGGTGGGTAAACTGCATGAGTTCAGGAGTTCAAGACCAGCCTGACCAAGAATGAGACCCCACTTCAAAAACTAGCCAGGCATTGTGGCAGGTGCTCATAGTCCCAGCTACTTGGGAGGGTGAGGCAAGGGGATTGCTTGAACCCAGGAGTTTGAGGTTGCTGTGAGCTAGGATACCATGGCAGTCTAGGCAGGGCACAGAGTGAGACTCTGTCTCAAAAAAAAAGTTTCTTTAGATAGAAGCTATCCCTTACAAAGATGCTATAAATACTGTTGAAATGATAACCAAGGATTCAGAATATTATATAAACTTATTATAGGAGATAAAGCAGTGGAGGGTTAAAGGACTGGCTCCAAATTTTATAGGAATTCCACTCTTATAAATTGCCATCTAATAGCATTGCATGCTACAGAGAAACCGCTTGGAAAAAGAAAAGTCAATCCTTATAGCCATCTTCATTGCTGCCTGAAGAAACTGTCAACTACCCCAAACTTCAGCAACAACCACCCTGACCATCTGGCAAGACTCTCTGCTAGCAAAAAGGTTAAGACTCACTGAAGGCAGGCAGTGCCTGTGGCTTAGTGGGTAGGGTGCTGGCCCCATATACCGAGGGTGTCAGGTTTGAACCCTGCCTTGGCCAAAACTGCAACAACAAGACTCAATGAAGGGCCAGATAATCAATATCAATTTTTTTTTTAGCAATAAAGTATTTTTTAATTAAGGTTATGTATATTGTTTTTTTAAGACAAAATGCTATTCCATACTCAATTAACTAGTATAATGCCAACGTCTTTTGAATGAATTGGGGAACCAAAAATTTTTGTGTGACTCACTTTATTATGGTGATCTGAATCCATATTATATCTTTGAGGTATAGAATTTTATCATTAAGAACTTAATTTATATTTTTCAGTCTCTAATCAGTTTTGTTTCCTGTTACTCATTATGAACCATCTTCTAAATTTTTCACATCTCTGAAGTGAAAACCAAAATAAAACATAGTACTTTGAAGGGAACACAGTTTATCTAAGGAAGATGATTCTTAAATGCCTCTTTCTGTTTAAAAGGATTAGTTGGGGGAATTTGGGTTGTTCTCAGATTGGCTAAATGGATTAAATGTAAAATGTAGAAAATTTATTTTTCATTATGAAAATTTAACAGCTTTACAGAAGAAAAATGAAAGTATGAATAAACTGTTAGATGAAAAATACTAAGATCCAGGCACTTTTTTTGCTCAGTCATACAAATAATAAACAAAGAAGACAAAAAATATTCACTTTCAGTACAAGTGGCATATATATAGATGATCTGAAGTTTAAAAAAAAAAAAAGAGTATAATCTATCTTTCAAAAATACTGGTGAATTACAGCAATCCAATATATTTTGCTTCATTCACTTCACAGTCATTTGTTCGAGGTAGAGTGCTAAATGTTATATATATAGGGAGATACCATAGAAAGATATTGTTATCTATAAACCCATGTATGATGCTATCAATCTTATGAAAAGTTAGATAATAACCACATTCACCTGCAGTTTAATCAGTAGAAAGCTCAGCTTTGACAGTGTTTAACAGATAAAACAGTCAAAGATTATATGATTTAAAAAGGACGATAGAATGATTATGCTCAGACGGCTGCTCAGAAAACCCTTCACTTGATGGAAAATACATCCTCAGTTATCAAAGTAGCATACAATGTACAGAACAGGATGCTTACACCATCAACCTATGTGTACAAAAACTATACACATTTGTTTGAAATCTTCCCCAAACTAGAAACATATGGTATTTGGTATCTAAATTACAGACTTTTTTTTTTTTAAAACACTTTTCCATTTCTCTAGTAATGAAATACTATCAAGTATTCACTAAATCTAATTTTACACAGCATAAAAAACAGAGCTTGGTAGAACTTTAAAGTTGGGAAACCTGTGCTTTAAAACTTACACTTAATTTGTGAGAATGTAATCTTAAGATAAATTAGTCAACAATATATGGCTGAAGAAATGAAGAGAGAGTATAGATACTTACCAATTCTGGCACACTTCCAAAATATACCCAACAGTCTGCACAGAATAAAAAAGAAAAAAAATGGCTATCGATTACTGGGAATGGTAAATTATCCTCTCAATAGCTCACAGAGAATTAATTCTGTACTGATTATTAACCTTTAGTGCTCTGCTTCAAATCTGAAATCTGCTTATTTCATGTTAGGCTACCATCCACATATGAGAGTAGGACACAATAGTTTATCAACCATCAATTTACAGAAATTGCTATGACCTGGAATATATGTGGCGTCATAGGTCCAACCTAGGATAATGAAGGTGGCAAAAATTTCCACAAGGGCTTTTTGTATGAAGTACTTTACTCTCAAAAGCAGAAATTTTATATGCCAATTTAGTTAAGCATTAATTTGAGAAAATGATAAACACATTTTAGATAAATTTTGACATTAGAAAATACTAAACAATTCAGTTGTCATAGAATGTAGCTCTATACTCAGATAATCTATAATTATGAACTCCAACTGTTATATTTACTATGTGTCACTTGATAAGGAGAAATAAAAATAAAACGTGCCTATGTTTTCAATATAAGAATAAAGGTTCCTAATTTAGGGGACACTATATATGAGTTCATTAAATATGGCATTTAAAACACATATTCTAGAATTAAGAATTAGAATGAAGATGTGCATTTCAGTTCTATGAATGGCTATATTGTGAATTATATGTTGTATGACTATAGTATTTGGCATCTATAAAATGTACCACCTTTGAAGAAAAAAAAGAATCTGAGGAATGAATAGAGAGATATGAAAAACCAAAAACATTACAGATTTTGTTGGTCTGATGAAAGCACAGACTTGTGTAAGTGGACAAATGGAGTGACTATGATTATTGACCAAGATAAATCAACATTATTTACTGCATAAATTAGGATTAGTAGCTCAAGAAAATTTCAAAAGTTCTATTTCAGAGAAATTTATCCTACACTTTGGAACGGTTGGTTAATGGATCATAACTGAATAGGTAAGAAGAAAAGAAAATACCAGTTCAATTAAGTCCGATATTTGTTCCTCCTCTGAAGTATAGTGAACTTCCTGACTTTAAAGCAAACGGTCTTAGTTTAAATGGAATTAGCAAAACTAAAAGTTTATTTCAAAGAGTGGGCATTCTGACAGGTAAAACCATTTTACTGTAGGAAAAAAGCCATATGCATTGCTGAAAGTAATACAAGGTAGCATAAAGGCCAGATTATGCTTAATTAAATTCAATCCTGCTTACTGGTTGTATAACTTTGAACAAATTAATTTTTCTCTTTAGCAGTAGCATCCACCCTTACAGGGTAGTTAGGAAGATTACAGGAATGATTACGCAGGAAGTCCTCAGGATGGACTAACATCACCTCTGCTCAGTAACTCACACGCAAAAGGCACATATGACAATAACTCCAAATATCACTTAGAACGGTCTTCCATTGGCTTGGTGCCTGTAGCACAGTAGATAAGGTGCCAACCACATGCACCAAGGCTGGTGGGTTCGAATCTGGCCTGGACCAGCTACACGATAATAACAACTGCAATAAAAAAAAAAATAGCTGGGCATTGATTGTGGTGGGTGCCTATAGTTCCAGCTACTTGGGAGGCTGAGGCAAGAGAATCGCTTAAGCCCAAGAGTTTGAGGTTGCTGAGAGCTGTGATGCTACAGCACCCTAGAGAGGGTGACATAAGAAGACCCTGTCTCAAAAAAAGAAAAAAAATAGAATTGTCTTCCATTTCTTCATGATGGCTAGGCATTTGTGAAGCCCTGGTTCCTTGATGATTCTAGATTATATATATTCTATATAACCTATAGATTATAGATTATGTATTAATCATTTAAAGCTACTCTGGTTGCAGGGACATGATGAGGGACCCAGAGCAGGATGCTCAAAGCCCTCCAGAGGAAGCATCGAGCTCCACAGACACAGTGTACAACCACGAGACAGATCTAAAGTCAAGGTCTTTTCATGTTGAATATTTTAGAAGTAACAAAGTATTGTTAAGCAATCAGCATTACACAGCTAGCATATTAAAAGCTTTTTAGATGAATAAAGAATTCTAACTTGGCAACTCAGAGACTTGTAAGTACCACGTTAGTTTTTTCCCTCTATGTTTCTCCACCTATATATTTTGTACTATTCCAAATGATATTAATGAAACAGGAATTCTTGTTTAAAAGAATGATAAAATGATAAAAAACAATGCAATTAATGCTGCTTAGTTACTAAGGCTATGTACCAATAAGTATACCTACTGTAATGCTGTCAGGTCTATAAAACTAGAAAAAAGACAATCATTTTTTCTGCTGTTTAGTTCTACATTATTTGAAGTAGCAAAAAAAAAAAAAAAAGTTATTTTAAGCAGTTTAGCCATCAAGAACTTGTTTTATCCAATCTATCCAGATATCTCCATCTAAGCAGAGTACATCTACTGTATAAAGAAAGAAAAATTTATCATGAGACTCACAAAAACATGTAAATTGTAACAGAGAGGGACTGGGCCTGTAAAAATTTCTTGTGTAGAAAATATTTCTTATGTACACAACAAAATGAAATGGCACTTAATATTTATATAAGTAGAAACAAAGATTTAATGAAAAGCTTTCGCAGTAATATATATTTTAAAATGTAAAAACAGGCATGCTGTTGCTTTTTGGTCTTCTATGTAGGAGAAATATACTACTACTCAACCTCTACTGTAAGGTTGGCAGCCCTGAGAACTCCTTTATTAATGTAGCATGTTATGAATGTATTCTTGCTCTCAAAGGAATGAGGAGCAGACATTTCCACATGCAATCTTTCTTTTGAAAGAGAATTTTCATAATAGCCATCAGAAAATACAAATATTATATCCTACTATAATTCATTAAAGAAATAAACATTGAAATATCAGATTAGGTAGACATTATGTAGATTAGAAATTCAAGCAAGCAAGTGACCAATGGGGATAACTATTTACTGATTTCTACCATATGCTTTATCTGTAAGGTACAAGTGTACGCTAACATGCATGGGGGTGGCAGGAGAAGGGAAGGAGGAAATGAACTGTCTGCTTGGTTACAGAGACTTCATGCACAACTAAGTAACAAATAAGATGATATAATTTCAACAACTGGATGAAGTATTGAATAAGTGTTAGGAGAGTTCAGCAAAAAAGGTGAAATGAAGAGAAGACAGTGTCTGCAAAGGAAAAGGGAGTTGTCATAAAAATGATGGACAATTAACATCTATTTTCATCTTCAGTACGTTAAATAAAAGCTCTCATGTTTTTTTCAGTCTAATACATTTCAGATCACTTTTGAAATTTATCTTTTAATTAAGTAACTGTGAATATAGTTTTTGAACATTTAAAAATAGAGGGTGAAGACAAAAAGTTATTGCAAAATACAAATTATAAACAGGAATTAAATTATCTAACAACTTTGACAGAATTTACATTCAATGTCTATAAAAACTAACTTAGGTGATTAGATATCATTAGTAACATACCCAGTTTTATTTCTGTCCAGGAGGCTGGGTGCCAAGGATCGGATATAAGCACAGGTACATATAAGCAGCAAGATTACAGTCAACAGACTCTGAAAATTGAAAATGGCAGACTAAAAAGAAAAAAAGAAAAATTAGTATCAGAAGAAAACCTGCACAGGTCAAAAAATGCCTGACAATTCCATATCAATAATCATGTTTTGCTTCTTAAACAAGGCAAACAGAAGGGTACATCTAACTATTCAAGACCAGAATTACGAGGTGTTCGAAGGTGTCCAAGCTCTGCCAACAGCTGGCTGTATGACTTTAGTGGAATCATTAGCCTAAGTCTCTGTGCTTTGTACAGCTGGCTGGAGAATGGGGAGATAGACTAAATGCTGACTAAAGTTTCTTTAATTCCAAATTTTTTTGTAGTATAAATATGTTTTAAATTTAAGCTATCCTGTTCTATGAGTTGCCAAATGCTAGGCTATTAGACTTTGGTAAAACAAAATACCTGGTCTTAAAGAATCAATGTGATTCTTTTTTTTTTTTGCAGTTTTTGGCCAGGGTTGGGTTTGAACCTGCCACCTCTGGCATATGGGGTCGGCACCCTACTCCTTTGAACCATAGGAGCCGTCCTAAATCATTGTGATTCTTTAAAAGTTATTTATTAAAGGTTGAGCATCCCTGATCCAGTATCTGAAATCTGAAATGTTTCCAAAATCTATACCTTTTTGAGTGCTAACATTATAACTCAAAAATCATCCTTCAAGGCAATGCTCACTGGACCACTTTGGGTATTGCCCATGGGCTGCTTTAATGCAAATGTTCCACAATTGAAAAAAAAAAAAAGAAATTTGAAATACTTCTGGTCCCAGGCATTTTAGATAAATACTGATCAATTCTTATTCTAAAAGTTAAAATCTACCACAGAAATTATAAGAAACCATAATTTTCCATAGTCAAACAAAAAATCATAGGTTTCCAGTCCAAGTAAAATGGAGGTAAATTTACTCTGTTCAAAATTCAGCTCAAATGTCCCCCTTTCCAGGAAGTCTCTTTGAAACCATCTCCCTCCCTTCTCCTATTTCATGTAGAACTGTCTTTTCTATTTCCATAGCAAACTGATAGCTTTATTATAAGAAACATCCCTGAACGGTTGATGCTGTGTTGTCAGCCTCACTCTCCAGGACCTGAAAATGTGCTTGTCCAACAGTTGGATGCCAAGAAAAGAAGGTGAAATTAGTAAATGAAGTGTGGGAATATCGCTAAATATATATATAAAATAAAGAATATTTCCATCGGTTCAGTGCCCATAGCACAGTGGTTATGGCACAGCCACATATACCAAGTCTGGCGGTTCCAACCCAGCCTGGGCCAACTAAACAACAATGACAACTGCAACAACAACAAAAAAGCCAGGTATTGTGGAGGGTGCTTGTACCCCCAGCTGAGGCAAGAGAATCACTTAAGCCTAAGAGCTGGAAGTTTCTGTGAGCTGTGATGCCAAAGCACTCTATGGAGGGTGACAAAGTGAGACTCTCTCTCTCAAAAAAAAAAAATATTTCCATCACATACAGGTACATAAAATACATCAATCTCACACAGCAGCCAGCAACATGTTTATTTAGTAAACTTAGAAGCAGCATATCCTAAGAAAATCAGGAATAAAACATAACATGATCCCGTAGTTATGAAAAATTTTGAAAAGGCCAAATTGGTATTTGAAGATGGCTAGTTACCTGAAAATCTAGTAAAAAATGGTTACAGACATTTCCTTAATGTCTTTTTTTTTTAATTAAATCATAAGCACACATAGATCATGTATACATTAATGCATTTATGGGGTACAATGTGCTCATTACATATACAATTAGGAAAGCTTGCATCGCACTGGTTAATACATATCTCATCTTGTTTACTTAATTATGTTAAGACAGTTACACTCTATACTTAATAGATCCGACATGTACCCTTGCAATATGCACCATAGGTGTGATCCCACCATTCACCCTCCCTCGATCTGACTTCCCCTGTCCCCTCCCATTCTCTCCTTTCATCCTGGGCCATAGTTGTGATCTATTCTTCATATGAAAGTGTGAGTGATTGTAAATTGGTTTCATTAACAGTACTGACTACATTGGATATATATTTTTTTCCATTCTTGAGATACTTTACTAAGTAGGATACGTTCCAGCTAAGATGGCTGGGCATATAACTGAAATATCCAAATACATCAACAGTCTTCATAATTTGTTATATTA
>CAUYQV010035106.1:0-11217 GCA_963574575.1 Galagoides demidoff | reverse complement strand
GCAACAGCCCTTTCCCCTCCACTTCTCTCAAGGAGATGCCCAAGAATCTGGACTCCATACCTCCAAACCTCAGAGTGAGTGAATGTGGACTCCTCGGAGTTCAATGTTGCAGGTGGGGAATATATACAGTTTTATATAGTTTTACAGTTTTATGCCTGGCTGGAGGGTATCATGGCATGCCAGCAGGGGTAGGGGTCAAGTTTTTAGGGGGTCTCTCCCGTGGGATAGAGTGGGAGGAAATTTGAACTCCGCTCGCTTGTTTGCATGGAGTAAACTGTGAGCCCTTGTTGTGGGAGAAGGGACTCCCGTCCACTTGGTGGTGGATTTTGTACATTTTGGTTGTATTTTGGGGGTCACAACTCGCCTCAGGAAGGTTGAATTGCTCTCTTCAATCTTGTCTCTTGGCTCTGCTCCAAACCATCAGCTAACTTGCTAAACTTCTGTCCTTTAAGCCTCCTTCTGGACAGTGAGCTTCTGTAAAATGCTGGCTGCAGTCCACTATCTTGGCTCTGCCCCTGATTATTTTTTTACTGTGCAGAATCTGTGCAGTATAACAATTCCTGCATTTTCATTTTAATTTAGTGTTAATATTTAATGTGATTATCAATATAATTGGGTTTCAACCTTTTTATTTGTATCCCATTGGGTTATTGCTAACATTATCTTTTTCTGCATTTTTTTATATTTTATTTTTTCATTTTATCCCCTCTCTTGACTTATTAGTTTACTGATGCTGTTTTGTAATTGTTTTGGTGTTTATGCATCTTCAACTTTTTATAATTTACTACCAAGTAATATTATTTCACTTCAGATATATTGTAAGGACTACAGAGAGTCATACTTCCAATTTTTTCTGTAAGTGTTTTGTGCTATTTTACTAATATATTTGCTTTAAGTCCTAGAATATATTGTTGTTATATTTATTAAATAGTTTATTATTTGCCTAAGAAATTGAATAGTGAGAAAAATAATTTTACATTTATTTAGAAAATCATTGTTTCTCATGCTCATGAATCCCTCGGTAGATCCAGTTTTTCTGGTCACCATTTTCCTTCAACCTAAAACTTTCTTAATTCACATTTCTTGTAGCAGAGGTATTCTGGTAACAAAGTGTCTCAACTTTTGTCTGTTTGATGAGGAAAATAATCTTCACTTTATTTCTAACAGTTTTTTCACTTGCTTTAATATTGTAGGGTGATTTTTTTTTTTATTAAACTCTGAAGACTTTAACCTGACATTTGATAGTCTTCTGATTTGTATATTTACTGAATTATTTACATAATTATGAAGTAATTCCTTTTATGTAAAATGTCTTCTTTTCTTCATGTTTCTTTTAAAATATTTCTTTTTTTTATTAAGTCATATACACATAGATCATGAATACATTTATGCATATGTGGGGCACAATGTGTTGATTTTTTAATACAATTTGTAATGCTTACATAAAACTAATTAATATAGCTTTCGCCTCATTTACTTGACTATTGTGTTAAGACATTTATGTTCTATACTTGATAGATTTGACTTGTACCCTTGCAATATGCTCCATAGCTGTGGTCCCACTGTTTACCCTCCCTCTATCAAATCTCCCTTCCCACTCCATTTCTCTCCATCCTGAGCTGTAATTGTGATCTATCTTTCATAAGAAAATGTGAGTAAATATAAATTGGTTTCATAGAAGTACTGAGTACATTGGCTACTTTTTCTTCCATTCTTGAGATACCTTACTTAGGAGAATATGTTCCAGGTCCATCCATGTAAACATAAAAGAGGTAAAGTCTCCATCTTTTTTAAGGCTGCATAGTATTCCATGGTATTTTAAATATTTCTAATCAGTGGTTTTCAGGAATCTGATTCTCATCATCCCAAGTGAGGTTCTATTTTTGTCTATCATGCTTGGAGTTTATTGAGATTCTATGGGTTTCTAGTTTTGTCAAATTTGGAAAATTTTTAAACTATTTCTTCAAATTCTTTTCTTTTACTCTTTCCCTTGCATTTGGAATCTGAATTATATGTATATTATACCATGTAATATTGTTCCATCTTTGGGGTTCAGTGTAAATGTATTCTATTATTATGTGTTCAATTTTAGTAATATCTGCTTTTGTCATATGTAAAATATCATTATGATTTTCCATCAATAGATTTTTCATTTCAAAGAGCTCTAGTTGTACCCTTTTAATATCTTGCATCCTTCTCCTCATAGTAGTTTGCTTTTCTAATTAACTACGTATGCTAATTATACAGTAAAAAACTAAATCTATTTTTCAATCACTATTTTTAAAATTCATCATATTTGCCATTTCTGGATCTTTTTGCATTGAATACTTTTCCATTGGTTATGGATTGTATGTTTCTGCTTCTCCAACTGTCTATTAGGTTTTGTGGATTTTATTTTGGTTTTTTAAATTTTTTTTGAGTACTAAACTTTTCTTTTTTTTTTTTTTTTTTTTAAGATAGAGCTTCAAGCTGTCACCCTGGGTAGAGTGCCATGGCATCACAGCTGACAGCAACCTCCAACTCCTGGGCTTAAGTGATTCTCTTACCTTAGCCTTCCAAGTAGCTGGGACTACAGGTGCCCACCACAATGCCCAGCTATTATTATTAATTTTTTTTAGTTGTAGTTGTCATTGCAGTTTGGCAGCCCCGGGCTGGATTCGAACCCGCCAGGTCCAGTGTATGTGGCTGGTGCCTTAGCCACTTGAGCTACAGCACTGAGCCAGTGTGCTAAATATTTTGGATATTACAACTTTGACTGCTAGATTCAGTTTAATTACTCGAAAGAGTATTGGACTTTGTGCTGGCAAGCAGTTAAGTTACCTGCTAATCAGCTTAATCTTTTAATATGTGTTTTAAACTTCATTGGAGTAGGTTGAAGATCCCTTTAATGTAGGAATAGTTTTGTTCTACCATTAGATATTCATAAGGAGTGTGTGTGCATGTGTGTGTGTGTGTGTGTGTTTAACTTCTGAGCACTCCAAGTGTTAAAGGAGAACTCTACATACTGGCTGCAAGACCTTAAATGCCACCCAGTTTGTATGACCTCTGTATATGTTTTAGCTTACCAGTTCTTGGTCATACTTTGCCTTGCTTGTTACAGTTTCAGTGTACACATGCATTGCTTAATATTCAGCAACAGACTCAAGGCAAAACTCTAAGCATCTATTTGTAGTTGTTTCTTTTCGAAGTGTCCTTCTCACTAGTCTTCAGTCACAACAATTCAGCTGCGTCCATTGCACTGAATACTGATCTTATTTTCTTCAGTTTAATGATAACACTAGTTCTTGGCATCATTCTGATCTGAACCGATGTCTGGAAATTGCCTTAAGACACAAAGCCAAGATGCTCATAGGACACACATTATTTTTTTCCTTTTGATTGGACCCATAGAAATTTTTATAAAATGTTTGAAATAATGTATTTTTAGTCCATTGAAATAATTTGAAAATTACTTTCTAAGACAGATGCATACCTCTTGCTATACCTCTTGACTTAATTTTCTAGAATTAAATTAAGCACTGTGTATAACTTTGTATCTGGCTTCCATCCTTTAGCATAATTATTTTAAGGTTCTTCCATGTGGCTACATATATCAATAGTTTATTCACTTTTATTGTGGTGTATTATTCCATTGTAGGTATATAGAACAATTTATTCATTCTCTTGTTGATAGATATTTAGGTTGTTACCAGTTTGGGGCTGTTATAGATTGAAGCTGCTATGAACACTTAAGTAGACATACACTTTTACTTTTCTTTTTCAGAGGGGAATAGATGAATTGTTCAGTAAGTCTACACTCACATTTTCAAGAAACTATCAAACTGACTTCCAAAGTGTTTGTATTATTTTAATTTTCGAGAGCAGCATATGTGAGTTCTACTTTCTCTACACCTATACCAACTTGTGATATGATCAGGTTCTTTAAATTTTAGACTCCTAACAAATGCATAGTAGTATTTCATTTTAATTTTAAGCAACAACAGTTGATGTTGAGCAACTTTTCATGTATTTATTTTCCATTGTATAACTTCTTTGGTGAAGTGCTTGTTCAAATCTCTTAACCATTTTGTTTTGTTTTGTTATTAATGGTTTGAAAGTATGTAGTCTGCAAACAAATTTTTTTTAATAAAATTTGTGAATTACAAATATTTTCTCCCAAACTGTGAATTGCCTCTTCATTTTCTTGTCTTTTGTATTAAATCATAGCCATAAACATTAATGCAATTATGGGGTACAATGTGCTGGTTTTATATACATTTTGAAATACTTTCATCAAACTGGTTAACATAGCCTTCACCACATTTTCTTAGTTATTGTGTTAAGACATTTATATTCTACACTTAGTAGATTTAACATGTACCCCTGTAAAATGCACCATAGGTGTGGTCCCACCAATTACCCTTCCTTCACCTATCCTCCCCTCTCCCCTCCCCTTCCTCTCCTCTTTCCCCTTCATTTTGGGCTGTAGTTGGATGTGGAGAAAAGGGAACACTTCTGCACTGCTGGTGGGAATGCAAACTAATACATTCCTTTTGGAAAGAAGTTTGGAGATCACTTAGGGATCTAAAATTAGACCTGCCATTTGATCCTGCAATTCCTCTACTAGGTATATATCCAGAAGACCAAAAATCACTTTATAACAAAGATATTTGCACCAGAATGTTTATTGCAGCCCAATTAATAATTGCTGAGTCATGGAAGAAGTCCAAGTGCCCAATGACCCATGAATGGATTAATAAATTGTGGTATATGTACGCCATGGAATGTTATGCATCCTTAAAAAAAAGATGGAAACTTTACCTCTTTTATGTTTACATAGATGGAGCTGGAATATATTCTTCTTAGCAAAGTATCTCAAGAACGGAAGAAAAAGTATCCAACGTACTCAGCCCTAATATCAAACCAATTTATTGTGTTTTTTAAAAATCAGCTCTTGATTTTAATGAGGCTTAATTATCATATTTTTCTTATGTAGATTGTGTTTTTGGTGTCTTTTCTAAGAAAATATTATTTAACACAAAATCTTATGTTTTCTCCTAGACCTTTTCATAGCTGTAGGTTTTATATTTATGTCTATGATTCATTTTGTATATGGCTCAGGGTTTGGATCAAAGCTTTTATTTTCATATAGATATCCATATTTATCAATCTATTGCATTTTTTACCCTTATTAATAATCAATTATCCACATATATGTAGATGTGCTTCTGAACTCCCTATTTAATTGAAGTATTTGTTTCATCTTTACACTAATACCAATTTTTTTCATTACTGGAAGTTTTGGATAAAATTTGAAATAAGATAGCATTACTCTCCCAATTTTGTTCTTTGTTCTTGTTTTTGTTTTGGCTATTCACAGTCTTATGAATGTCCTTGTGAATTTTATGATTATCATACTAATTTCAGTAAAAATATTATATTGGGATTTTAATTATGATTATGTTTAATCTACATATATGTCAATTTGATATGATAATGTTTTGAGTCTTCTCATCCATGAACATAGTATAATTATCCATTCTTTTAAGTCTTCTTTAATTACTTTTATATTGTTTTCATCATCAGGTAGTTTTCCCATGTGTATGTGCTATTGAGAACTCACTGGCAGATTCCTTGAGTTGTCTCCATGTGCAGCTCTCTCCTCTAGTCTACTCTGCCTTGATCTCCCCATGCTGTCAACTCTGTTGACTCAGTTAAGGAACCTTCTAGGCTCTGCCTATACCCTTTCTCTTTGATGCAGTCTAGATACTCCTCAGACAATAACTGAAAATTGCAGGATTCAGTCCATTTGTTTTCTATCTCTTAGAGATTACTGCCCTTAATTATCTGATTTCCAATATCTTGAGGACTGTCATTGCATGTATTTTGTCCATTGTTTGTTACATTTCAGATAAGAGAGTAAATGTAGCCTGTGTTATTCCATGTTAGCTAGAATCAGAAATCCTGACTAGTTTTTAAACTATTTCAATGGATCAATGTTTTTGACAATTGTAAGAGCAGATTTTATGGAATAGGAGCACAGAGCAGTTAACCTGAAAGTACAGACAATTGGTTTAAAACTAAAGGCTCTCTAAGCATATGATTTTGGAAAAGGAAAAATTCAAATTGTGAAAAACTTTTGGCATGACTATGAATAATTTTCTTGAATACATAAAGATGTCAGTTATGAATGAAAATGAAATCTAGAAAACAATGGCTTAAGTGACTAAATTTCAAAATGAAGAAAGTAAATTTGTTAATGCAGTGCATAAATACAACATTGTGTGAGCAAACTTCAAGGTCTCCTAGACTCAAAGCCATTTGAAATTTGGCTTGAGATTTTTTTTTTTTTTGAGATACTTAAGCCATTGTTTTCTGTCTTAATTTTTTTATCTATTTACATTATGATGACATTCCTGGATGTAGTTTTTTTTTTTCCTTTCTTTAATACTTTGCTTAAATCTGTGAAACTTGAGAAAACCCGTTGATGGTACAATTCAAAGATGCTTATCATATGTACTAGAATTCATTTCCATCTGTAACTGACATTTTGGGTAATTGAATAAATTCTCTGTCAGGGCCTAGGTAAAAAGGGAAGTCCTAACATCCTTTACGTGAGGAAATGGAAAACACCTTGAAAAAACATTTGGTGGTATATGTTAATTTTGGGGAACTGAATGAAGGTCAAAACTAAATAAAGCCAGAAAAGAAATTGGCAGAAGGAGTGTAATTCAGAGAACAATATCTGAATTGAATGAGAATGAGAATATTTCAGAGAGCAATTTTGTTCTCTATTCTCTGGATAGAGGTGAATGAACTACTATACTAAGAGGCAGAAAATGTTGGAATTTAAAATATATAATGAGAGTTCTGCATGAGACAAGTCTTTCTCAGAATTCCAGGATAAAATCATATGAAATGATACAAGTTTTCACTTCACAAAGACTTACCATATGCTTGACTTCATAGAGCAAGCTGTCCCCAAAAGGTATTTTCAAGGTTATTTTCTTAGTTCTGCCCTCATGGTTAAATTAAATTAACCAAGCATTCATTTTCCATTATTCTGAGTCTGCCCCTGCCCCTTTAAGGAAAACAATGTACAGAGATTCAACCACATCATATAAGTTAAGTGAAGCTTCCTGAGCACAGAGAATATAATTTCCAATTTTCCATGTGTTCCCATACAATTAGTGAATCATCACCAAAGTAGCTGGTATATAAAAAATAAAACTCTATTGTTTGAAAGAAAAACACCATGATCTGCCTAGATGGATGCAGAAGAAAATAATTGGTGTCTTCTGGGGCAGGAAGGGGACTAAGAATGAAAATTGGGTCTATGTTTTGTTTCATTTTGTTTGTTTGTTTTTCAGATAAAATTATAATTATGTTTGGAACCATTACTGTGCTGACAGTAATAATTATATGAATGTGTTTATATTTATTACAAGAAGAATGGCAGAAATAATGGTAAGTTTTCAATGATGGAATGCCATAAATTATGACAAAGCCAATAGAATAGGTGGTACAGGTGAGAACAGAGAAGCAGTAACATAAATTCTGTCTTGAGAAGATGTTTAGGGAAATCTATTAATACAAGCATAACCAAATAATAATAATAGAAATTTTTTCTTCCATAGTACATATAAACTGACCACCTGTTTATAATCAGTCTTCTTATGGCCATATCTTGAAGTAAAAAGAATAAGTACTTTTTTTTTTTTTTTTTTGAGACAGAGTCTCACTGTGTCACCCTCGGTAGAGTGCTGTGGCATCACAGCTCACAGCAACCTCCAACTCTTGGGTTTAAGCAATTCTCTTGCCTCAGCTTCTCAAGTAGCTGTGACTAAAGGTGCCCACCACAATGACCAACTATTTTTTGGTTGTAGTTGTCATTGTTGTTTGGCAGGTTGGGCTGGATTTGATCCTGCCAGCTCTGGTGTATGTGACTGGCCCTCTAGCTGCTGAGCTCCAGGCACCAAGGCAAGAATAGGTACTTTTTTGTTGTTAAAATGATTACTGCTAGGAAAACTGAAACCAGAAAGATGTGGGGATTTTTTTTTTTTTTTTGAGACAGAGCTTCAAGCTGTCACCCTGGGTAGAGTGCCATGACATCACAGCTCACAGCAACCTTCAACTCCTGGGCTCAACTCCTGTCTCTGCCTCTCAAGTAGCTGGGACACAGGTGCCCACCACAATGCCCAGCTATTTTTTGGTTGCAGCCGTCATTGTTGTTTGGTGGGTCTGGGCTGAATTCGAACGTGAAACTTTGGTTGTATGTGACTGGTGCCTTAGCCACTTGAGCCACAGGTGCAGAGCCAGATGTGGGGATTTGATGCAAATTTTAATTTACTTTCAAATTTTTACCTAGCCTCCGGTGATCTCTGTCTCTTGGTATGTGTATCCATGGCATTATTTAATCCTCTCTCCTTGAATAACTTACACCTTATCTGATGTTTCAAATGATGCCATTTACATTATTAGATTAGAAAAGATTAGGTTATAGTCACCACATGGCCAAGAGTAGTACTTCACAGGTAACTATAGTAATATTCAGCAAAGAGGTATGTAGCACTTTTTCTAGGTTGAGTTCATGAACTTCATTGTAGACCTCATATGACAACAGCTCTGATAGCCATTCCAGAAAAAGAGTTCCAAATTGTTTTGAAGAGTAGACGAGGTGCTGGCATCAGTGTGTAGCTTCCCATAGGGAGTACCTAGAAGGTGACTGTAGTTATTCAGCAATGAGGTATTTATCCCTTTTTGTAGGATGAGTTTGTGAACTTAATTGTCCAATCTCATGTGCTCCTAATAAAGCAGCTCCCAGATAAATAAGTCAAATTTTATAGGGCTAAGCAAAGAAATGAGTAGCAGCACTGTGATTGCTGAGGACCTTAATACTCTACTGTCTTAGCTAGACAAATCATCTAAGGACAAAATGAAGAAAAACAAGACCTAAACCAGACTTAAATGAAATGATTTGAATGGACATTTATAGAACATTCTACCCCCAAACTACTGAGTATACATTCCTCTCAGCAGTACATGGACATTCTCCAAGATTGGTCAGATCTTACCCCACAAAACAAGACTTAATAAATTCAAAGAAATTGAAATTATACCATGTATCTCCTAAGACCACAGTGGACTAACACTAGAAATCAATTATAAAAGAAACACTAGAACCTACACAAATTCATGGAAATTAAGCAACCTGATGCTGAATGATTATTGGGTCAAGAATAAAATTAAGATAGAAATCAAAATATTGTTTTAACTGAATGACAAAGGGGACATAAGCTTCCAAAATCTGTGGGATGCAACAAAAGCATTTCTCAGGGGAAAATTAATAGCCTTAAATGCCTATGTCAAAAAGACCAAAAGATGGCACATTAACAACCTAGTGTCACATCTCAAGGAACTAGAAAAGGAAGCGCAATCCAAACCCAATCCAGCAGAAGAAGCGAAACAACAAGTGTTAGAACAGAACTGAAAAATTAAAAACAAACAATAACCACTGAAGATTAATGAAAGAAAAAGTTGGTTCTTTGAAAAGATAAATAAAATCAAGAGACTGCTTGTTAGATTAGCCAGGAATAGAAGAGAAAAGACCCAAGTAATCTCAATCAGAAATGAAAAAGGAGACATTATATCTGATACCATACAAATACATCATTCATGAATACCATGAAGTACACTATGCATATAAACTAGAAAACTGAAGAAATGGACAAAAACCTAGAAACACAAGATTCAATCAGTAAAAAACAGAATTCCTGAACAGATCAGTAAGAAACAATGAAATCGAAGAAGAAACAAAAAATCTTCCAACAACAACCAAAAGAAGCCCCAGACCAGATGGATTCAGAGCCAAATTATACTAGACCTACAAAGAGGAGTTGGTGCCCACACTACAGAAATTATTCCATAACATTTAGTTCTGATGAGACTGATGAGGCAGATTCCGGCCTTAAGAACTTACACTGTGGGTGGCCTCTGAAAAGAGAGAAGATGCATTCTGTCTAAACTCATCATTCCCTCTTCATCAAATGATATATCCTAGCACAATTACAAGAATAGTAGAGCTCAGTAAATCCAAACTCTCCATTCTAACTGTCACTTCCCAGCCTTGCAACTACACTGGGATTACCAAAATGATTTTGTGGTTGATTTTCTTTCCTACCTGCAGCTGTATAATTCTTTTCCTTTGTTGGATGGCTCCCCTGTGTACATTCTCTCCTATACCTTAAGGAAGACTATTCACTCCCTTCAGACAGGACTCTCTCCCTGCCTCCATCATTCATCCTTTGTTGCTTCTACATATCATTTACTTATCTTTTCCTTGCTCCTCTGCTCTTTAAATTAACCTGAAACATACTATCTTGCCCCATTTAGTGAGTGCTACTATCTCATACCCTCAGAAAACTTTAATCTTTAATTTTTTTTTTTGCAGTTTTTTTTGCTGGTGCTGCATTTGAACCCGCCACCTCCAGCATATGCGGCTGGCGCCCTACTTCTTTGAGCCATAGGCGCCATCCATCAATCTTTAATTTTTAATATTTTTATAAATTTATAAAACATTTTAACAATTTTGGTCACATTTGAAACAAAAATTTGTGCTCTAAATATTTTATCAACATATCTATTGTAACACTTGTTACAGTGTATGATATTATATATAGTAAGCTTATGTTGACCCTACACTCCTAGAAAGATTTGCAGATCTCCATTCATTCTAATAATGCCACACCTTGAATAATCCTTTGCACAGTTGTAGCACTAATACATTTTTAATAAATTTATGATTCCTCTAAGGAATTTTTTTTACTTTTAAAGTCAGAATATAATCCCCATTTTCCTACTATCACTCCCAAAAAGTGGTTAAAATCTTATTTGCAGACTTGTTATAAAGATTAAATGAGATAATTGAAAAGTGGCTAATCAGAACCTTGAACTATTGATTCCTTTCTCTATCATTGTCCCTGCACTTTCTTCAGATGACCAGCCTCAATCTCTCTCTCTTTTCTTTCCTTTCAATCTTCTCTCCACCACAGATTTTAATTTTTGCTTGTGGTGAGATCCTACCATCACAGCAATATCCTTTCCATTTACTCCTGGACAGGGACTTCCTACCTATCCAGCTCTAGCATGCTATACTCATCAAATAAGCTTGATCATGTTTGAAAAGGGGTAGTCTTGGCTATCCACATGGCCACTTCCTGTTAGGCCTCACAAACTCCA
>CAUYQV010035102.1:0-30923 GCA_963574575.1 Galagoides demidoff | reverse complement strand
CCTGTGGTCCCAGCTACTTGGGAGGCAGAGGCAGGAGACTCGCTTGAGCCCAGGAGTTGGAGGTTGCTATGAGCTGTGATGCCATGGCACTCTACCCAGGGGGATAGCTTGAGGCTCTGTCTCAAAAAAAAAAAAAATTTTTTTTGTAGCAGCGTAAGTCTCAAGTGAGATCCAAGAGAACAAGAGGGGTAATGGAAAAAAATGTAAACACCACTCATGATTTTGTGATAGTTATCCGTTATCCATCTTTTTCTTATATTTCTGTACTTATGTAAACTTCCTTTTGCCCCTCTGTGTTTAGCTATCATTTTAAATAACAGCGATGTTGGTCTCAGCTTTATAATGCAGGCTTGAAGTTGCAGATTAGCTGAGAGAGACTGTAACTAAAATGAAGGAGGATTGAACGTCACCCAGAAATTAAATGATTTGTGATCTTTCTACCTCTGCACATTTAGAAAGAGGGTGATAATCTGTTTATTTCTAAGAGATATATTTGCTCATGTTACGTGTAAGCATTCTATTGAGTAAATTAAGAAATAAAATACATCGGGTTGATGAGCTGGCATCCAGCCTCTGTCACCCCCTCTCTAGTGCCTATTAGGCCTTCCTCGAAAGCAGTATTTTTCAACCTTTTTTTATCTCAACCCACACTGGAACCTATAATTAAACTTCCATGGCACACTTGACTTATGTTGATCATAAAAAAGGAGTTAAAAAAAAAGAATATGCTTATTGTGCTTTGAACTTCTTTTGAAAATAATTTAATGAATAATCCACACTTAAGATCCTCTCACAGCACACTAGTTTGCCACAGCACGTGGGTTGAAAAATCACTGCTCTAAAGAATAGACTGAAAAGCTGAATTTTCCCCCCAATTTCCTTGTTATTTTTGTTGGTGATGAGAACTATGTTCTGCCATGTAGATTGGCAGGCATTTCCAAGCTAGAAGTCTGTGGGCTTCCCCATATTTTGGGTCCATAGTAGCCCAAGTCAAGATACTTTAATTAGGACTGGGCATGGTGGCTGACACCTATAATCTTAGCTCTCTGGAGGCCAAGGTGGGTGGATTTCTTGAGCTCAGGAATTTACCACTAGCCTGAGCAAAAGTGAGACTGTCTCCAGTAAAGTAGAAAAACTAGTCTGGGTAATGGTGCACATCTGTAGTCTCAGCTACATAGGAGATTTGGAGGCTAAGACAAGAGAATTGTGTGAGCCCTGGAGTTTGAGGTTATTGTGACCTCATGGCACTAAAAATTAAAAAAAAAAAAAAGTGCTTTAATTACAGAAAGGAGAAAGGCCCAGACTATTTCTCCCTTTCTCTGTCTGCCTCAGACTGTGTGTCTCTTGCACCTAATACATCTTCTCCACCGTACCTGCTGCAAACTGGCATGTCCAGCCTAGTCTGATCCTCCTGAGGAACAAAGCCCTCCAAACCCATTGGCATTTCCCCTGTACTTGGCCTCTCAATATGAATAGCAAACGTTTCTCACTTCATAATCTCAGAACTTAGGGAGAGGGGTCACTATTCACCTGTGCCTTCTCAAAAAACCAAATTATTTCAATTAGATTCTTGCTGCTTTAAATTCTTAGATTGGTTTTTGTGTTCCTGGTTACCTTGAAACATTTCTGCAGTTTGACATTTCTGCTTTCAAACAAGGTCTTGAGTTGTGGATAGATAGACTCAGTGCTCAGCGTCTAGTCAAAGTTTCATATGTACCAAAGTCGGGGAACCAGCTCAACTCTGCATTTCAGGTCTAGTCACACCATTTGTTGATGTTGAGCTGTATCTATGATAGTGGCTTTTTGATCCCAGTTCTCAGATATACAGATGGCATCTAAGGCAAAATTTTATCGAATTTAATATCTCTAGTAGTGATCTTTGATTCTGTAAGCACTTGTATCTTTTACCAAAAAGAAAACAAAAAAACCCTTAAACTCTAAACTAGATAGCTCTGTACTGAACCTTAATTGATACAACCTTAGTGTTAAGAAATGCAAAATTAAACTTATATTAAAACATTATACTTTACATTTTAAAATAGTGCTCATTGTGATCCATTTTGACCTATAACTTATAGGAGAAACATTGTTTAAATCTAATAAACTTTATGATGATATTTTTATTAGGATATTAAATTTTTTTTTCCTTTCTTAAAAAAGTTTCTGGCTATTGGTATCCCTCCAAGAGTTTCATAAAGCTTGGATTGATTAAACAAATAAAAACTAAATCCTTACTTGAAAAGCAATTTCAAGTGGTTATGTTGTCATGAATTTAAAAGTATGTTAAAAAAAAAAAAACGAAACTTTTCTCAAGGGTATCCAATAACCTCTAATATCTAACATGAAAGTTTTAAAGAAAAAAATAATCCAATTTCCCTTGGAAAGTTTTTTTTTCCCTATTGTATTGAATCCCAGATTTAAATGTTAATACATATCATTACGTTTTGATTTGTATTTTAATCCAGCAAACATTTTCCTTTAATCACAGTGGTGTTACCAATGGTACTATGTGATCTGGAAAGCTGAGCTGCTTTGTTGATCTGAAATAATAAATATTCTTAATGCTAATTATTATCCTATTCCAGAAGATTGCAAACACCACACAGTATATATTACTAATCAGAAAATGCTGACCATGTTACCATGTGCAGAAAATAAAAATTAGACATACCAACTTTTTAAGAGATCAGTTTAAGATGTCTGTATGAGATCATGTTTGCAAATGGTCAGATACGGGCACATGTGTATAGAGGGACAGAGAGTCACTTTAGTAATCTTAGAATGTATATTTTATATAGACTTAATAGTACAAAGCATATACACTTTATATACCCAAGTCTGTTGGCATTTTCACAAATATTGGTAAATTTTAATTGCTGTAGCAATTATGAAGATCTTAGAAAATACTTATAATGAGCTGAAGTCATATGTTTTTCTTGTCACCCTAGAGCTTTAAGGCAGCTGCCATATGTTGTCTTCAGTAATTGCTATAATTGGCTTCTCTATACAAGTACTTATTCAGTTATAGTGATTTACACAATACATTCAACTGGAGCCAATAAAATTTTGAATAAAGACATCAGGGTTTTATTTTCCTCATTTCATTTGAACATAACCCTCCCCCCCACATACGTACCTTAAACAAAACAAAATAAAGCAAAATTTAAAAGATAGTAAAAAATGTCACATCAGAAATAATGTGAGAAAATAAAAATTAAGGATACTGAAGTGGGGGCCAGAAAACTGGGATATTAAGAGGCCTTTGCCTCTGTCCTTTGTGATTTGAGAAACGGTATTGAACTTGTCCTTAGGTGTTAACCTTTTTAGTTCAAGTCGATTAACGGAGCTAAATCTGTAGTATATACATGACAATCGTACATTGTAGCAAGAAAGTGAAGATAAAGACTACAAGTATAAAACATATTTTTTTAAGTGTAAACTTTATAAGTTTAAAGCAGTATATTGCTCTTCTTTCAAGATGGTTTTGAAAGCAAAGAGGTATTAACGAATTCCATGATTGCCTCAGATGGTCATTAGAAACTTCAGGAACTTCCCTTGTAACAGAATTCCAGAAGCTTTTGAGGAAAAAAAAAAATGATGACAAATTGAGCATATAATTATTTCATTACATATTACAATGTAATAATACATTTATGTGAGTCTATTTCTGGGCTCCCCATCCCACTAATCTGTCCATTTTTTCACCAACATCACACTGTCTTGATCACTGTAGGTTACTAGTGAGTATCTGAGTTCGGTGTTCTCATCCCTCCAGCTTTTTCTCCTTCATTATTGTTTTGGTACCTGGATCTCTTGCCTCTCCATATAAACTTTAGGATCAATGTGTCAATATCCACCAAATGACTTCCTGGTAGTAGTAGTAGCAACACAAGTTTTACTGGGACACAAGCACACTCTTTTAATTCAGATGATGCTGACTCTACAGTCAAGTTAAAGAAATAACAGCTTGACAACACTGAATCTTCCAATCTGTGAAAATGAAGTATCTCTTAACTTTTTAGTTCTTTGATTTCATTCACCATCTTGTATAGTTTTCTCATAGTGATCTTCTACATTTTTTTAAGATGTATACCTAAATATTTTGGTTGTGCTAATGTAAGTGGTATTGTGTTTTAAATTTCAAATTTTACTTGCTCATTGCTGGTATATGTATATACATATAGGAAATTGATGGTATATCTTTTATATACTAACTTTGCATCTTCTAATCTGAACTATAATCACTTATTAGTTGCAGGAGTATTTTTGTCAGTTCCTTTGGATTTTCAAAACTTTTCATGTAAAGAGCCAATTAATAAATACTTAAAGTTTTGCTGGTCAGTTTCTGCTCTAACTATGAATCTCTAGAATTGTGGTAGAAACCTAACCCTAGACAATTTGTGAAGAAATGAGTGTACCTTGTATTCTAATAAAACTTGATTTACTACTACTAATAAATAAAGATAATGGCATTACAAATTAGAAAATCAATATTATTGATCTTAAGTAATAAGAGAATATTTTCAGACAAGTCACAAAATAAAAGGGATCAAATGTCATCATTAAATATTCAGCTTTATCAATGATAAAAAATTACAAATCAAAATGACAAAAGCAAACAATTTTTCACTCTGGAGACTTTTATATTAAAGAGCAATTCCAATCACTAATGCTGTGGAATGAACGTGGAAATGGACACTTTTGTACACTTATATAGAATACGATATTACAAAGAAAAAATACATGTCCTTAATTTTTTTCTTAAATTATACACAAAATATTCCCTTGTAAGAAAATATACTAAGATATCAGCATTAGCCTAATAACTGGAAAGCCTTAGAAGTGAGTTTTTCTCCCCAATTGTTAGCATCTTTGAAGAGCATCTATCAGGCATGGTTTATAAGGCAAATTCTATCTTAAATCTTATATGTACAAAGAAAATATTTTGGTTCGGAATTGAAGAGTCCTAAAATTTCAGTGTGTGTGTGAGGAGGGAAATAAATACTACCTTAATTGACTAATGCCTCATTCAATTAGTTTACTAATGTCTACAGTAAAGATATGGGTCTATCTCTTAAAAGCTTTAGGAGGTTGTTAACATTGCAAAAATAAAAACGATGGCCAACCCAGCCCATCTGAGTCATAAGGTTTTAGTTTGTTCGTTTTCTTTCTAATTTGTGTTTGCCTTTTGTTTTTTTATCAACTCCTTTATTCTTCATCCCTGTGTGCAAAACTCTGTCTCCAGGATTATCCTCTGTGATCTGGACTTCCCTCTTATACTGAACAAGGCTAGGAGGATAATTGTGGACAAGATGTTGTGTGTTTTCTCAGAATAGGTCATAAAATAGGAGGCCGCTTCTATCCAACACTGTCTCTCTACCTGGGATGACCTATTCTCCTAGTAGCTCACTGACACACGGTGAGGACTCACCCGAAGGAGAGTCCACATGGGAAATAACCAAGTCTCGCACCAGCTGCCACTTGCCAGATGTACCTGTAGATGAATCCTAGAGTCTCACTTAAACCTTCACGTGATCACAGCTCAAGCCAACATCTTGACGGCAACTTCTTTGTGAGAAACCCTGGAACAGAAGCCTAAACTATTTACAGATTATTCATTTTCATTAAAAAAAGTGAAACAATATAGTCGGTCCTCATTTGCGTGGGTCCTATATGCACAAATATCAGTAAATATGGTTTATTTACAGAACACCAGTCCCCCAACTTTCATTACCATATTAATTAGGAATAAATACACAAGTATAAACTTTTCTATTATCTCTTGGTCAATAATTTTCAGGTAAATAAGAGGTCCAGATCATGTTAAGGGGTCATTTTTTTCAAAGTCCATCACTGGTCGCTGCGTATCTGTTATTAATTTCATGCACAGCCACCAAATTATTTGTGTTACCTCTTTGTCTCCTAGTGAAAAACACACATGAGATTTTACAAAATTGGGTAGACAAAGGAAGGAATTAGGCCACAATGATGAAGACGCACCAAAGCAAAAAGCGAAAATTTTTCCTGTGCTATCTTAGTTCCCCCGTGTTGCTCTGAGAGGCTCGTTCATATTGAGATCAGGTCGCTCTGTTCCTCATGACCCCTGAAGGACTCAGGTTTATTCTTATTCCTTACCTTCTATTCCTTAGACGTTATCTTCATCTCCTTGTATGACGCTATGTCTGTCTGGTCTACTTTTCTGCCATCAGGAAAGAAGCAAAGACTGTCAAGGCTTGATGCCTAATGTTTTAACACTCAACAAAAGTAACACACACTCCTTCCACTCACATTCCTTTCATGAGACAGGAGCATCTTCATGGGCATGTGATCTGTGAAGCCCCAAGGGCCCAACACGTGGAAGGCCTCACTGGTTTTAGCACTCTTCTGTTGCTGTTCTGAAATTATTAATGTTTTTTTTTTTTTTAGAATGTTCTTAATTAAGTTTCATGTGACTAGAGGAGATAAATTCATCATGTGTGTCTGATTTCCTGCTGCACCACTCACAGGGTTTGTGACAATCTATGATTACACAGTTATGGTGGGCTTGGCATAGGTGGCAATTCAGCAAGATGTTGGACAAGTACAACGTGAGCACACACTCCCCCGACTGAGCAGGGGCACCGAAGCGCTGAGAGGCTTTCCATTGGAATGAGAACTACCCTTTGAAGGCAGAATAAAGGCAACGGTGTTTCAAGAAACAGGAACAACTAAGGAATACTTTCTTATCCTTTTTTTATTAGTATTACTTTTTTGTGTGTACGTTTATACTAAAAATGATGATGAAGAAGGAAAAGGAAAGAAAGAGCAACCTACAGCTCCTTACCACTCCAGTCCACCCATGCTCGTCAGCAAGCCCAAGATAGAGAGTATTGGTAGAACACAAGCATATGGAGACATTAGGTAGAAAACCAGCTGGGTTAATATTGTGACGTGCTTTCCCTGTTCTAGGAACAATGAAGTACATTTACGTACAGGTTTTGAAACATGGATTGTGCAATTTCCGTCTTTTCTCATGAGCCTTAAATGTCATTATGTTCCCAATGAAGCTCAAGATTGAACAAAACATGAACAGTAAAATGCATGTTAATGATTAATATGTTTATTTTCTTTGCTTAAAAATGACAATAATTAGCAAATACAAAATACTGTGACAAATTAAAAAAGATGGAGAAAGAAAGGCAAATGCTTTATCTATTAGTACTGTTTTGGATATAAAGGTGTACGTTTACTTTATATTAGAGAAAGGGAAGAGAGGGAGGGGGAGAGATGAGAAAGAGACAGAGAAAAGATAGCAGAAAGAAGGGCGTGAGAGAGGGAAGACGGGGAAGGAAGAGAGAGAAAAAGAGTGAGAGAATGGTGTCCTCCCAGAGAAGGAAGGGACGCATCCCCACCTGTTAGTACTTTTAATACACTTTTCTTCTGCTTTTTAAATATATCCTTTCCAACAAATTGTATTACGTGAGGATCAAGCCTTAACCTTAATCTCATTAGTAGCATGCAATGTCCTAAAAATAATCTCTGAAAATATGACTTTTACTTTCAAGCCTCCTCTCTTTTGGGGGGGAGATTGGATTCATTGTTGCCGTCTGCAAAAGATGTGAAGTTTTCTATTGTAGCCAAGTAAAGATGGAACCTGGGTGCTCGCGTTCCCACTTATTTTCATGGTGAGAAGTATAACATTTCAATGTAGCAATTCTCAAAGTACTTCAAAATCCTATCACTAGGCCCACAAAATTCCAATTTATCAGCCCTAAGCCCGTCTTCTTTGAGTGGCCCCTGTTTACTGATCCTGTCACTAAACTCACCATCTTTCCCTCTGCTGTTTATTATTAATCTAAAAAAAAAATCCATCGTAGATGTGGAAACAAAACAAAACGAACGAAAAAACCCACAGTTTCGTCCATTTTTGCCCACTCATATTTGCATATTCCACTGAGCCTCATAAATGATGGCCATTAAGGACACAGTGACATCATCAGAGAGTATGGTGAAGTTGAGGAATCATAGACAATTAGGATATGCTTATGCCTCAGAAAAACAGGAGAGTTTAGTGAAGAAACAGTGGTCTTTTGAGAGGGGCAGGATCTTGCTCCGTCACCAGGATAGAGTGATGTGGCTTCATCATAGTTCACTGCAACCTCAAACACCTGGTCTTAAGCAATTCTTCTCCCTCAGTTTATAGATTAGCTGGGACTAAAGGTTTGCACTTACATGCCCAGCTAATTTTTTCTTATTTATTTATTTTTTTACAGAGATAGGTCTTACTTTTGCTCAGGCTGATTCTCAAACTCCTGGCATCAAGCAATGCTCCGGACTTGGCCTCCCAAAGTGAGGATTACAGGCGTGAGCCACGACGTCCTGCCTAAGAAACAGTGGTTACTTCCTTAGCAGATGGCTAAACCAAGTTTGGTAAGTTGACTTAAGTCACAAGCTACAAATCTCTATGAAATATCTCTTTTGATTCTGTCTGAAAATTTAGAATACTAAATTTTAATAATTGATTGAAAACGTTGGGTAATTCTTTCTATAATATTTATTACCATGGTATCGAACCAATGCATCTTGCTTCTTCTTCCATTGGAACTAGAAAAGGAAAGAGACTGTTGTAAATTCACAGGCGAGAGAGGTGTATAAGGAATAATAAACTCTATTTTCTAATACACATACCCTATTTGTTGAAGTCACCCTAAACCAAATGCTATGCTTCCCTTCCTTATATTTGCTTTTCTTTTAAAAAATCAATTTTACAAAAAGTCCCCCAAATCCACTAAGTATTTACTGACAGAATGCCATTTCCCAGGTGCTACAGTTTTTGAACACAGTCTCAACTGAAAAAAAAATTTTTGACAAAGAAGAAAACAAAATATCCAAGAAATGAATAGCTTATACAAGTATTCACCAATATACGTATACATGTACGAGTTGCAAAAAATTTCACACTTTGTTAAAGAATGAAGAATCGTCTTCTTTATATTGTGTGATTTAAATTATTCTTTTAGTCTGGCATCATAAGAGTAATTCCAGTTCCCTAAGCTTCGACATCCGCCCTCCTTACAAACCTTTGCCCAGTGTTTTTATTAACTCGATTGAATAGAATCTTTTCTGTGATGACCTTAAGAATTTAATAACTCCTCGATGCAAGGATACTACCCCCTGCAGGCTCCAGGGGGATTGAACTGTGGCAGCTTGATGTGTCTGCTGGAACATATTAAGAAAAGAAGGGGCAGGGAGAGAGGCAGCTGCAGGAATCAGTCACTTCCCTCTAACCCACAAGTTCCCCTACTGTTCATGATGGGCCATGTCAGACACGTGCAGAAAATGTCTGTGGTTGCTAAGATAATACGCAGCTTACTTGCAGCCCCTTAATAATATTAATCTAACCTTGATCATGTCAGATATGCCAGTGATCTTCCATTGCAAAGTGTCTCTCCTCCTGACAGACGTTCTGCATATCTTAGAGATACGATCAATATGTTATTAGTCAACAACCTGACGCTAGCCCGTGAATTAATCCCTTTCTGTCAACCTAGCAATTTCTAGTCTTTGGAACCTGATTCCCTCAGTATGGATGGGACCTGGCTTAATCCAATTAGAATAAAATTAACTATTTTTTCTGGTGGTACTCTTCATCTACGTTAATGCAAATCTCTGAGGACAGCTGCTCCAAGCAAATAATTTTATGCTTGACCTTTTATGTGCAAGATTAAAGTGGTGTGGCTATGTGTGTGGGAAGTCAATGAGCTCTCTCTCTCTGTTCTCACCCTCCTTTACCTCCTAGTGATGTTAAAAATAATTCAGCTAAACACAGAGGATTTCTAAACGACAGTGATATATTTATTTGGGTTGCAAAAGGGACTCTGTCAGTTTGGTTTGGTGTTTAGTGTACGTGGTACCTTTGTCTTTTTGAAAGGTAAATTAATAAGTGGTGACCACACTGTGGATGGTCCTGTAGTTTTAATAAGCAAATAATGTTTCATTTTATAACTATTTATACTCCTGGTACTATGTGATATGTTGACATTGCCAGATAAGACAAACAAACAAACAAAAAACACCCATTGGAAAGATTACTTCTATGTGAGTCAGAGCATTAAAACTAGATTTTTTTTTAATCCCTTGACTAACACTAGAGGAATACAGAAAATCCATTATCAGAAATTAGCATCCATAGCTTTGATGCTCAGTGACTGTCAGGTTTTCTAGAACAGATTCAGTAATCTCTGGGCCAATATTTGAAAGGAGGTGTCTTCTGGACATAATTATCCCTTTTCTTCTAGCCAAGCCCAACCCATCCCTTAACTGCCTTTGGTCACTGCTTAACTTCCTCCAAGACAGTTAGGAAAATCTTATTTTTCCTCTCCAAAACCTGGAGGAAACAGTGGATGAAAAGTCATGTCCACTTTGATGTGAATTTAAAGAAATACGTCTCTTCACAGCTTAGGAGAATCAAAGTCTTTGACTGGGCAACAGAGAAGTGAGTTACTGTTGACAAAGCTGTGGAAATATATTCACTTCATCAATGTCTCCTATTCTTGCTTTTGATTACAACTGATTGTTGTTGGGAACTACCATAGGAAGTAAAGGTTCTAAGAGAGGAAGGAGGGAAAACAGTCAGCTAAACAAATATGTTATTTACATTTTTAACTGACCTGTACCATCCAACCATGGAAGTGTTTTGATAAATTAGCAAACACTACATACTCACCACCTAGACTTCAGTAATAAAGCAATCATGAGGTTTATGGAATTTCCTGTAATCCTTGTAATTTCAAATTTTCTCAACTTAATTATAATGTGTTTTAATGTATTATGTATTTTAGTTCAGTCTTATCTTTTTACTATAAATTGGATAGATTTGGCTGGATTCTTCCTTCCATCTTTCCCTTCTTTAGAATGCCAGGCTGTTTTCTCTGCCTTTCTCTCTCTCTCCACTCCCCCATCTTCCCTTCTCTCCATCCCTGTTCTCTTCTCTCTCCCTTTCACATCTCTTCTCCCCAACTCTCTTTCCTCTCTCTAACATAAAATAAACTTGTACTTTTATATCCTAAAAATTA
Organism: Galagoides demidoff; assembly: GCA_963574575.1. Taxonomy (NCBI): domain Eukaryota; kingdom Metazoa; phylum Chordata; class Mammalia; order Primates; family Galagidae; genus Galagoides; species Galagoides demidoff. Next base: position 19,869 of record CAUYQV010035102.1, on the reverse strand, counting down.
AATTAAATTAAATTAATTTGATAGTTTTGGTAAATCAATATTTTGAAAGAGCCCATCTACTGAGGAATAAATAAAGAAAATCCTATCTATCTAGACACATACACACATCACGGAATTCTACCAGCCATGCAGGAGAATGAAATGATGCCCTTTATAGTGACTATGATGAAATTGGAAGTTATTAGTCTAAGTGAAGTAACTAATGAAAGGAAAACCAAATATTGTGTGTTATCACTTACAAGTTGGAATTACGCTATGAGTATGAATGACCACACAGAGTGACGTAAAAAAACAATGAAAACTGATAAGAGGGAGAATGAGAGGGGGCTGAGGGATAAAAAATCACATATTGGGGGTGGTGCCAGTGGCTCAAAGGAGTAGGGGGCTGGCGCCATATGACAAAGGTGGTGGGCTCAAACCCAGCCCTGACCAAAAACTGCAAAAACAAAACAAAACAAAACAAAAATCACATATTGGCTGCAATGTATACTATTTTGGTTATGGATACCCTGAAAGCCCAGACTTTACCACTATACAATCCATCCGAGTAACAATAAAACCATTATACCCCTAAACTTACTGAAATAAAAGAAGAGTAAGAAAAAATATTTCGGTTGACCAATGTATTTGTTGTCATCTTTCTTAATGCTTCTTTTGTGTATTTAAACTCTTCTATCTGGACCTTTTTTAAATTTTTTGCCTGAAATCCTTTCTTCCAAAATTCTAGTGTAAATTTTCAATAATTTTACTATTGTCTTCATTATTGTCACTGAAGTTTAGGCTGTCTGTGCCTTTTTTTTTTTTAAGTCAGACAATAGTTAGGCAATAGTTTTTGGTATATTGTTTCTTTTTTCATATTTTATCTTACCCTTAAAATAATTAAATTTTATTTCATTAATCAAAAGTTAAGGGAGACATATGTACATCATTCCTTGGTCTTTTAAACCTCCGTGTTATGTCTGCACCTGCAGCCTACACAGCCTCCATGCTGGCTAACCTTCATTGTTTTTCGTTTCTTTGTGTGCTTTGTGATTTTAGAGCTCGTGGACTGTGGGACTTACATTTAAATTTTCATATTAAAGAATGATTCTGACATCACCTAATGCCAGTGAGAATAGCCCACATCACAAAGTCCGAAAGCTCCCGATGCTGGTGTGAATGCAGAGAGAAGGGAATGCTTCTACACCTGTGGTGGAATTGCAAAATAACCTCCTGTCTGAAGAGAAGTAAGGAGAATCTTCAAAGAGCCGAAAGTAGACCTTCCATTTGATCCCACAATCTCATGAGTAGGTACATAGTCAGAAGAAAAAAACAGTAATGTTTCCCTAAGGACATTTGTACTAGAATGTATTGCAGCTCAATCCACAATCCCCAAGATGTGGAACCAGTCCAAGTGGCAAGTGCCCATCAACCCATGAATGGATTAATAAATCGTGGTACACGTATACCATGGAAAACTATTCAGCCATAAAAAGATAAAGACTTCATATTATTTGGATTGTCCTGATTGGAGGTGAAGAATATTTTTCTTAGTAAATTATCACAAGAATAGAAAAGCACTTATCTGACGTACTCCATATTAATATGAATCTAGTAGGTGAACAAGTACACACTCACATGAAAGAAAAACTAAATTCAAATGGGGGGAGAACAGGGGAAGGGAGGAGGGAGGAGTATTGGCCAGCTCTAACCTAATGGGGAAGATGTAAGGTTGTATGGCACACCTCCCGGGTGGAGGACTCAACCAGCACTGGGACTTTACCCAGCAAATGCAAACACCATAAAGTAATTGGTTGTACCTTCATTAATCTGGAATTTAAATAAGTATCTACCAAAAGCCAATATTATAAAAAATAAATAATTGAAATAAATAAGGATGATTCTTATCGAAAGACTTATCTGTCCTTCTAGAAATAATTGCTTCTTTCTCCTAGTTTAGTTTAGAATGTAAATTCACGTAAGAGTCCTAAAGTTATAATCTTCGAAAAAAGATTTTTTCTGCCAAGAATTCAGGTTGAAATAGAAATTGCTTCTTTTGTTGGTTTGCATACATCAGATGTAATTCTATTTCATTCTTATAATGAGAACGTGGTATTTGAGATTCCACCTAAAAGCAGCATCTTCCCTAATTGAGCATCTTTGCCCTGTTGACCTAGCCTATGACTTTATCATCTATCTTTTCAATTCCATAGGTCCCTCATAAAGCTATAATTTCTATAAGTATCGGGTTAATCTTAGCTAACATGTCACAACCATGTGCATATTTCATGGGTGTCTGGAGCCTTGGTGGGGCCCTTTGTCACACCTGAATAAAGGTACCAACAACTAGTGTGGGCCTGTGGTAGGACCAGAGACAGACCAGGAGGCATGTCTACTACTTTGTCAATATTGTTCATAGAAAGTGAACAGGCTGGTGGTTTGCACATGCTCCACGTTTTGTTCTCTTGGTGGCTGCTATTGGCAACACTTACACAGAATGGTTTGGGCTACATGAGCAAAGGGGAATAAAGGACCCTCCCGCTTTGATGAGCAAAGATTCTCTAAGAACTGGGCACCTCACCCTTTGTGATGACCAAGTATGAGTTGTGTAACTAAGAAAGGAGCAGGGAGCCGTCTGGAAGCCATGGACCTCTGTGATGTTTGCTTGTGCTTTTTCCCTCCTGCTACACAATAAATTTTACCTTTGTTGAAGCCACAAGTGAGCACACCCAGCAGGGTATCTCGAGCCCTGTCAATTATCTTACCCCAAGTAATAGCTGCGCAACCTTTTAGCAGATACCCTCAGGGCAAAAGCTGCCTTCAGAACACATTCGCCTCCCAAGTTTCCTACTTTCTTTGTTCTAAACCTTTTGAATTTCTTACTCTCTTTCCAAAACAGCTTTCCATTTAAAATATTTTAAAAGTATATCTTATTAAGCTGTTTAGGTTTTTTCAATGGGAAGGTCATTCAGGATGTCTAACGTGTCTTGCTGCCAAGGATGAAAGTCAGTGAATATTAATGCAGGGGAAAAAAAAAAAAAACACACACACTATATCTGAAGAAATGCCACTTTTTATTATCTTATCAGAAACTATTAAAAATTAATTTTTACTGGAAAAAACTGCTGAAATCTTATCTTGCCTACCACCACTGCCATCACTACACACACACACACATGCACACACACACACACACTTACTTCTAGTTTTTATGTGTGTGTATATGTATGATCTATGCACAGAAGAAATAAATTGAGGATATTCAGAATAGAGTATTTCCAAAATATCCTTGTCATCTTTGTTGATCTTGCCAGATAACTTATTTAAACATGCTTGATACTGGTTTTAGATTTTAACCTATACAAAATGGCAAATAATCAGAAAAGAAATTAGACCTTATCCACTATTTTCGACCTAAAGTTGAAATGAAATGAAATGAAATGAATGAAAAAATACATTGCCTTTTAAATAGTAATAACAGGTTGTAATGAGAAACAAAATAAAAAATGATGACTGCCTTGGTAACCTGGAGGAAGTCTTAGGGAAAAAGAGATGCTTGCTAGTTTAGATGGGGGTGGTGTAAGAAAGATCTGAAGAGCCAAAGACAGGCTAGTCACATGTGTTAAGTTCTTGTCTGAAATTCCCCGATAACCTGTAAAGACAAGTGTCATAATTCCATCTGCCATGTTCCATTGGCCAGACTATCTATCTGGCTAAGAAAAAGGAATAGGCACTGTGTTGCTTATGTGCTGACTACCTGCCTGGCTTCTTTTTAATTGGCACCTGCCCCTTGTTCAAGTGGTGGGTGGTGAAGCTTCAGTGTGTGCCCTGCTGCTGAGTGGCTATGATGAGCCAGCCTCCTTCCAGAAGGTTCTAAGCTTCATTTTTGACTTTAGGAGATTTTAGTTGGTTTCATTTGTAGAAAACCTGCAAGTAAACCTTTCACCTGAAAAAAAAAAGATGAAAGACAATTTCACATAGAGAAATCATCCAGGGACCCAAACAAGGAGACAGCTGGAGACAGACTATTTAAAAATCTGTTCTGCTGGTTCTGATAACTTAAAAGGAGGATAAAAAAGAAATGTGTGGAGCTCAGGTAGGATAAAATAAGGCTCACATTCTGGTGACTTTTTTCCTTTGTTTTTGTGCCCTTCTAGTTAGTTAAAAAGGTCATTTTTTTTCCTTAAGAAATGCTATGAACTAAAAGAAATTGAAAATAATAATAACATGTCAAGAGCAGAGTTTCGATGCCTTAATTGAATGTCTGTTAAAATAGGAAATCTGCCAAAATAGTTGGGAATGTGAGCAGAAATCAGATGATATTTTAGCTTAAAACAGGATAAAGTTAAAATGCTTGTGTATTTCCAGCTTCCATTTATTGGCACAATGGGTAATTAATAACATCTGTTAGGAGAATTCACAAGTAACAGCTATTTCTATACTAATAACCTCGATAACAAAATTAATGATCATTAAATAGAGAATAGCTCCCATCTTTCTATTGATGCAGTAGTCAATGGAGAAAGAAGGTCACAGAAAATATCAACAATTTCTTCTGAAAACCTGTGCTTTTCATGAAAAATTTAATTTAATTGATGAAATTTCAGAAAAACATCTGAATGTTTTAGGGGAATAAAAGGTTTATATTTTGTTTTCCTATGTATTAAGAGCCTTAATTTCTTAGCACTTACTCAAATTAAGTGGTACTGAGCAAAATCTACCTTTAGAATACTACGTGGAAAGGAGGTACACGGTGACTATACTGTAGGGGTTAAATTATATAATAATAAAGGTTTATAAAGTTGGAAGTATTTAAGTCTATTCTATATAATTTTGAAACCAATAGGTGAAGAGTACTTAATTTGAAAGTTATCATGAATTGTAATTTTATAATTCAGTGACAAGATATATAAATATCTTAGTGCAGTGCCAATGACATGTTAAATATTATCTGAGAGATAATGTTATGATCGTTGACATTATTATTATCTTTATCAGTATGAATGTTAGGTCGTTAGCTGGATATGAACAGGGTGGATGATGAAAACAGTTAGGCTATGTTGGCTTGTTTTGGGTCAGGCTGACCTGAACTATTGCGGGAATGGGGTGAAGAACTTGCAAGTATGTTGTTATCAAGATCTTGCGGGTGGGTTGTTTTGAGAACAGAGTTAATTCAGACCTTGGGAGACTTCCAAGAAGCAGCTGATACTCATCAAAGTTATGTTTAAAAAAACAAAACAAAAGTGGGTGGCGGCTCAAAGGAGTAGGGCAGCAGACCCGTATGCTGGAGGTGGCGGGTTCAAACCCAGCCCCAGCCAAAAAAAAAAAAAAAAAAAAAAGGCAAAACTGGGTTTTCCACAGGGCCTACAGGCATTAGCATTGGGCCCAGCTTGCCATGAAAATCCTTAATAAACTTCCTTTTTCTTGCTAAAACTCTACTTGCTCTTTTCAATTATTTCGGTGACTACCTAGAGGCACTGCACCCCGCTACCATTCTGGTTATTAGTATGGGAATTAATGCTACTTTGGGTACAAGAATTACTGTTTCAAGTATAGGTATTTGAAAATTCAGTTCCATTTTAGTTTTGAAAACACTGTTCATGTAGGAAATGACAGAATTGATGGAGATATACTGTCTGGCAAGACAGACGCTATACCATCCTCCCAGAACCACACAGCTGATGAAATGTAATACCCTTCAACGTTGTCATGTGACCATGCATTTGCTCTAAGCACAAAACTAAAAATTCAAATTAGAAACAAATTACTAAAATTGATGTGCAATCATATAATCATGTATATAATATATATATCCATATGTAGCATGTATATATAATAGGCATATATATAGTATATATACATGTGACATATGAGATACAGAAATGAAAAGTAGAATAACTTACCTTCCTCCAAAATGACAAAATTGAACCTTTATTTATCACCGAGAAAGGGTAAACCATTGAGTGAGATGTCATAGAACTAATGCTTTTATATTTTAATAGTTTATAGCTATTTTTGTGTTGCTGTAAAGAACTAATCATGTCTGGGTAATTCATAAAGAAAAAGGATTCCACTACCACCCACTGAGTTAAGGATTCTGGACCCTTCCATGCAGGCTTTTTGACGTGGTAGAGGCCTTCTGCCCCTCACTGGAAGCCTCATCCAGTAGCCTAGGAATCGCACCCTAACCCAGCCATCAGGGCAGCAATGGCACCTGCCTTTGGGAGCCTGGATGTGGTAGAACAGAAAGACAAGTCCCAGATGATCCTTAGGTAGATTTTGGATAACACTGTTCAAGATACATGAAACACCTCATTAAAATAAATAATTCCCTTAAAATGGACAGAACAAAAATTGGTACATCATGGATGTAGAAAAACTGATAAACTGGGCGGCGCCTGTAGCTCAATTGGCAGGGTGACGACCACATACACAAAGGGTGGCAGGTTGGGTATTGTGGCAGGCACCTGTAGCCCCAGCTACTGGGAGGCTGAGGCTAGAGAATCCACTTTAAGCCCAAGAGTTGGAGGTTGCTGTGAGCTGTGATGCCACAGCACTCTACCCAGGGTGACAGCTGGAGACTCTCTCTCTCCCAAAAAAAAAAAAATAATAAAAGAAAGAAAGAAACAAACAAACAAACAAACAACTGATAAACAATTAACATATGAAATGATGCCCAAGTTCATCTGCTACTAGAAAATGGTCTTACTAGTGTATACTCTAATTTTAACCATTTACTGTAATTGAGCAGTTTCATTGAAGTGAATAATTTCTAAATTTCTGTCTCTAGCATTCAGTAATTCTTGCATTTTCCTTGCTTAATTTAGTATATGATTTCTAGATCATAAATGATTCATCTGAAATGGTAATTTGTATTATTTTCATCATATTTTTCGAAGCACATGATTTATAAAATCTCACCTACATATGTGTGACATTTGCTTAATGCATCATATTTAGAAAAGTGAATTTCAGGCTATCACACCTGTGAATATGCACTTAAAATACCATTTCACATTTTGCTAAGTCTCCTGTGGTGTAAGCCGAAATTTTGAATCGGCAAACCTACCATTAAAAGGCAACCCTTATGTTGTATTTACAAATTTACATGATGTCAATTAAAGCTGCCAAGTAGGGCATATCTTACGGCTTAGAGGAATACTAGTTTTCCCTTTTAAAAATAATTTCGTTACAAATTGAATACAGATTTTTTAATAATATAAATAATAGAAACTATTTGTAGAGGAAGCTTAAAATGTTATGACTAAAAATACACTGAGAACTCCCCCATCAGCCACTTTACAAAATAAAACATAACCCGGAAGGCCCTATTTGTACCTCTTTCCTGAGCTCATCCTTCTCTATCAAATCGTAGTAAACTGCTGTGCAGAACTTTAAATTTATCCTTCACGTATAGATAAAAATACAAGCTTACCACCTCCTAGATCTTTTTTGTTTTTTCACCTGAGACATCACCTGTATTTGTACTGTACTATTTGTATAGTACAATGTTGGGGAACAGTGGAATGAGAGATATAAAACTGGGGAGTCAGAGACCAGGCATTGCAGGTGCCAGGATCCTCTAGACCGCACTGGTTCTCAACCTTTCTAATGCCACAACCCTTTAATACAGTTCCTCATGTTGTGGTGACCTCCAACCATAAAATTATTTTGTTGGTACTTCATGAAGTAGCATGGTTGGCGGTCACCACAACATGAGGAACTGTATTAAAGGGTCACGGCATTAGGAAGGTTGAGAGCTCCTCATTCTCTTGCTCACCATCCACAGACCCTGTGCCTGTTACTTCTCTAGGGTGGCCAGGTCCTATTGAACCTCAGAGAACTCCTCTTCCCTGCCCTTGATTAAATACAGTGCCGCAATGACCACTTGGTTTAGGTCAGATGTGTGGCCCAGATGAGACCAAGCCGCAGCCATGGCTGTGGTACTGCTTAGCATGTAAACTTTTCACTAAAATTTGGCCAGGTTGACCCCAGGCACCACTGTTGGGAGCTGAAAGCTGATGCCAACCTTGGTAGCTGTGAGACACCAATCCACAAACTAGATGCTGCATTTGATTTTGATGTTGGAAATGGCTGTGTTCACAGCCTTTGGCACCACGTCTCCACAGTAGAGCAGGCAGCAGGCCGTGTACTTATGATCATGGTGCAGGTCACACTTGACCATCTGAATGGAGGATTCCAAGCAGGCACTGGTGATCTTTGCCGCTGAGAGCTGCTCATGGCAGCCCTTCTCAGCTGAGTAGGTCATTAGGAAAAGTAGAGACAGGGGCAAGGCAACAGATTAGTGTGGAACTCCATGAGGTCCATGTTGTGGAGACCATCAAAATGCAGTGAGGCACTGACGGGGGAAACGTCTGGCCGATGTGCTGGCTGACGTTGGTGTAGCTAATGTTCTCAGGTAGTATAGTCCAGGTCGTGGTGGCAGGTATCATAGATGGCCTCAAGTCACAAGATAAGTGCTTTGAGTGGTCATTAGGGAGAGATAGGGTTAGACAGCCACTGTGGAAACTTGGAGAGCTGGGTAAATAGCAAACTCCCAAACTGGACTTCCTGCCATAATAAACAAAGAGCCATTCCATCAGCCGGGACGGAGGTCTGAGCCATTTCCACCTCAGAACTAAGATTGGGAACTCCTGAAGTCTGGTGCACTGATCTTTCAGTGTTCAGATTCACTCCAGCACCAGATGGATAATCTCTTTCCCCACAGCGCAGTAGCCACAGGAAGAGGTGTTGGCGAATCTTCCTTGCCAGCTATCAGGGACTCAGGGTAGAGAGCTGCTGATGAATGCCAGCTCTTACCCAGTCTATGGTGGCAGGGTCCAGGTTCACAAAGCGAGCCCAGTGCCTGTGCTTGCCAGCCCTATTTCGCTGAAGAAGGTGTCAAAGGAGTCATCGCCACTCCCCAGGGTCTTCAGCTACATCCTTTTTTATATATTATAATAGGATTTTTATGAGAAATTAATTAAATAATATATGAACTGAGTTTATTACCGAGTTGATTACAGGCACTCTGCACACGCCAGCCAGCAGTAATGACAGTGTTAGTAATGGTATTAGAATTGTGCCAAGAAGGGAAAAAATAGGATTAGTCACATATTTTCCTTCCCTAAGGTATTCAGAAATAATTATTGCTTTATTAATCCAGTGTCTTAAGTCTCTAATTTTATCTGCCTTCCTTTGGTTTCAGGTCCCACTGTCTGTGGTTTCCATAAGGCCCCACCACTGCCTTCACAAAATCTTGAGCCTTGGGGTACATTGTTTATTCACTATCAATAGAAGATTAAGAAAGGAATTAAGATTACTTATCCTCATTGAAGATTCCCCCTGATAGAATCTGAATAAACACACGCAGAGAAAATAAGATAACTATGATGAGAGAGTGAACACCTATATAGGGTTCAGTCAGAGGCAGACAGAGATAGGACTCAGACCAGACAGGCAGAGGAGAGTGAGTGTAACAGAACATCCAGAAAGGGCAAGGCTGACAATCAGCAGGGTCAGACATACTTTCAAAATAAATATCTTCACCGTTTGGGGGGTGGGACACAATAATAAGGGAGTCTTTAACTAATGGCATCAATGTAAACTGGTTCTTTGTACCCTCAATGAATCCCCAACAATAAAAACAATAAAAACTGTAAAACATCCTGATACATGTGTAGGACATATTTTCACATTGATAGCAAAATTAATGGAAAAAAAAAAAAACAGAGAATGTCAGGACTACATACCACTCTGGTTCATGGTAGAAAGAAAGAGGTCGGAAATTGAATGAATATGGACAAGGCACAGAAAATGCTCCCAAGTCTCAGCTCTTTGGAAATGTCCCAAAGTTCAAATGTCTGTGCATGGAAGGGCATTGAAGATTAGCTTAGAGTTCAAACAAATGCTATGCTGATGCTGGCTGGCAGCTGGAGTTTGATGTGTAGCAACATAATGCTCACAATTAGTTCTTGCAGAGCAGATCTGAGGTCAGCAATGATGACCCATGACGCGCAGCATCTAGGATTTAGTGCATGTGTTTAACCTAAATTACTTACCTGTCAATTCACTTAAGAAATACTACTGAAACCAAGCATTTAGTAGCCTTTTCTTTTGCATCAGGGATGCTGTGGCCATGACTGGCTAGAACTGAGATCATACATAACTTCAGGCCTATCATCAGAGAGGAGTGATCAAGAAAGTAATTAAAAATCCTTCTTGGTTAACAGAATATTTGGAAGTGTGTCACATGGTGTCTAGCATCAGATCGTCCAGGTTTTAAATTGCTGAACATAAATTCAAGGTAGAATATCACCTTAGATTAAAAAAAGAGTTAACTGCAGTGTAGATTCAGGTCAGTAGACACTCAGATATCCAGAGCTCTCTCTAAGTGTGTAGACAGCAGGCCTGTAGAATTAAATGAATTTCAAATTCCACTGAAAATACAATAACCTCAGGGCTTTGCCCAGGTCACTGAAGACTTCACTGATGTTAACCTTGTAAAGGAGAACCATTAGTAATTCAACAGTCATAGAACTAGTAAAAGAAGGGATTAGCACAACCACAGGTGACTGGGGTGCATCAACAGAATTCAGTACTTTGGGATGATAGAATACAGAAATCAGGCCTCTAGTGGTAAGATCTGTATGAGCTGTCAGCCTCTGAATTTTTAAAGGTTACTAAAGTTCATAATTAATTCTAATTTGCAAGACTTATACCAAGCAAAAATCAGAAGGAGACAGAAGAGTTATCTGCGTCAGAGAATCCATCTAATTTGAAAAGTGGCCAAAGAGAAGGATTATGCATTAAATTACAGAGAAAATGCTATTCCCAAAGGGTGCCAAATCCCATCAAAGTCATGCACCCCGGTCACCTCTGACCTCATCTATGTTATTTTGTCTTTGAACGTTTCTTTTTAGTTTTCTAGGCAGGATCTTTTTTTCTCTACACAACTCTTGCATATTTATTTTCCAGGGTTCTGGCCTTCATCTACTTGTTCTTGTTTGCTGTACTTGTCATTGCTTTATTTTAGTCTATATCCTCTCACACATAGCCGTAGTAATAATTATTGCCAATAGGCTGAGAGAGCCTTAGTTAGGAGCACGTAAGATAGACTCAATGCCAATTAGAAAATCACACTACCAAAAGTCCTCTGCAGATGGATTTCAAGTAGCTATACCTGACTTCTCTTAAAAAGGCTCCCTTTGCTTCAGGCTGCTATCACCTCTTCCAGGGGTAAAAACCTCTTCCTTAAACCAATAAATGTTTTTAACCTCATCTCTTATCCTTTGGGAAAATAACATACATAAATAAAATAACATAAATAAAAAAAAGAAAGAAAAAAGAAAAACCAAACCAGTGTTTTACTTAGGAATTCACAAATACCCATCTCTAAACACTATTCCAGTACAGACCCTCCACAACTATCTTCCAACCAGATGTTTATGTGCAAGACATGTCAGAAAGGATTCGTTTCCTTTCACCCCAAATGTACGTCTTTTCTACATTTGCATTTGTGGTAAATTGTGATGCCTTATACTTATATATCTACCCAGGTGGAATCCTATTATTCACCATTTGCCATTAAGTTTAGCTAATAAAGGACATCTTAACATGACCCTCCTTGCTTTTATTCAGGTCTCAAGACTTCAGTAATGTTGGAGGGTAAACTCTAAAAAGATTAACAAAACTGGTTTTGTACCTGTTTATAATTGCCAAAGACTGAGAGGGTAAACTCTGGCAATTGAAAACAGGCATAAGCAACTAGTTTTGTTAATCTTTTCCATGGACAAGGTTACACATTCCCTCCCAATTTCTTCCTACATGACTTAGTCTCTCAAGGAGCCCCATTCTTCTTCCGAGGAATCAAACACTGTGTCTGCTACATCCTTTCATTGCTATGTCCAATATCTACTTTCCAATAGACTTTATGTGTATTTGAAAATATTACCCTCATCTTCCTCGGAATGCTCTTTTATATTTTCTATAAAAAAGGGCTCTGGCTTGTTTATTATCATTATTATTATTAATTTCCTTTTAGAAATTGTATGTGTATGTGTGCGTGGGGTGGGGTTCTGCTTCCTTCAATTATAAGTAAATACTCATTTTCATAAGAGTTCAGTCTCAGTCATCCTACCCCTCTCTCTGTGTCTCAGGTGTGATCATGTTCATGACTTCAACTGCTGTCTGTGTGCTGCACAATCCCCACACTTCTACTTACATCTAAGAGTCTAACTGACATCTTCCCTTAAAAGTCACTCAAGTGCTTTCAAATAAATGTGGTCAAATGTTCATGGAGTATCTTCTCCCCTAACCCCAATCTTTCTCGGGTTGTGTTAGCTACACAATCCTCCTCCTACTTACGCAAGCGTAAAAGCCAGAAGTCATTCCTAATTCTGGGCTCTCCTTCTCTCATCGCTCACAAAAAGTCAGTCCTATCTCTTCGTTTGTCTCCCAAAACAATTGTAGCAACGCCTCCAGCATCTTGATTGTTGTTGTCACTCCCTGTTTTCCCCTTTGATTGCTACAACAAAACTCCAGCTTCTTTTACCTCCTTTTACTATTCCTACAGCTTCCTACAACGTACATATGATTAATCCACTGCCCGTACATGGCTCTTGACTTCACAGCATCTATATAGAACTGTGCACAGTTCTTAAAGTCCATGATTTAGTCTCTTCAACTATTGCTTTAGTCGGATCTGCCACGTACCACCTTTTTGCCTATTATATGTTTCTCTCCACCTATAGTAACAAAAATAATTCTAAAAAATAAAATAATAAAAGCAAATATTTAATAAGTATTCACTATGTGCTGAGTATTGCAGTTTTCCAAATATATCAGATTTTTCTCTTGCCTTGTGTCTTTGTACTGGCTGTTTCTGAACTATCTTTGCACGCTATTAATCAACCACAACCTGTCCTGTTAGGTCAGGTGCCAACTCGCCCCTCCCAAGGTTGGGTACCCTTTGTTTGCGCTTTCCTGTGCATATTCCTGTCTGAAAATCACAAAACTCTGATAACAAAGCTGTTATATTAAATTCTAAATGGAAAAAAACTCAAAGTCTAAATAGTCAGCCTAACAGTTTATTCAACCCAAGTACCAAATATATTAAATACATTACATCATTGACACTTGACACATACACTTAGATAATTTGTGGGTTTCTCACTGTAATTGTGACCAAAGTGTATAGATAATTGCAGATATATTGAGGTCTTGCCTGTTAGAGATCTACCCTAAATTATCTTTATGACTCCTTTAATAATGTAGTAATGAATTTAACATTTGACATTATGATAAAATTAAATTTGTAACCACTCTGTATTTTTGGGGAGGAGGAAATGTATTGGTATCTTGTGATCAAGTATTAATAGAATCAAGATATTAGTTTTCTTGGTCCATAGTTGTCCTGAATACATATTTTCACTAAGGATTTTTAAAATGAAGTAAATCCTAGCATCTTTTTCCTCACCAGTCACCTCTATCTTAAACATCAAAGTATATTCAGAATAATAAGCTGACAATTCCATAGGTAGATTTTTTTTCTAGATTTATGTGGAGAAAAAGTAAGCAGGGTCCTGTTGCTTTGAATTTGTTATGACTTTATACACGGCAGCAGTAACCAAAGAAAGGCCAGATTGTATTGATTATATACATTTTGAGGCAAAGCTTTAGATATGGAAAGGTCTCTAATTTTTCAATGTGCATAGTTTAAAGCCTTAATTACTATGTGTCCTATTTCCTGGTGGGTTTAAACTGCTCTGGATTATAATTTCAACAGTTTTATTGCTTTTTACAGAAAAAATAATCTAAGTATCTGTGCTTGCTTCGGCAGCACATATACTAAAATTAGAATCATACATAGAAGATTAGTATAGCCCCTGTGCAAGGATGACATGCAAATTTGTGAAGCATTCCATATTTAAAATAATAATAATAATAATAATCTAAGTATCTGAGAGTAGTAGGAAAAAGTACATCAACAGTCATCTGTTGGAAGAGAGAAATCCAATCTCTATTCCATCTAAGGTTTTTAAGCTCCTAGTTCTTAAATTCTGATTTTTAGTTTATGCCTATTTATGAGATCCTGTCTAGTCTTTTTTTTTTTTAATTTTGTTTGATGTGGGATATTTCTCTGGCAGATTTTTGTCAGGTATTTTTATTCTGTTTTGGTTTCACTTTTCTGGTACTACACTTAACCTGTACCTGTATACCACTTTTATCATTAAATTTAGAAGCAGATATGTTACTTACATATCAGAAGCTAAAGAAATTAACTTGGTCACATTTTCTGAAACTAGGAAAAAACAATTTTTAAAAAATAATTCGAAATATATCTACCTCTATTTTTAAAGAGATAATACTGAAAATAGAAGTTCATATTAAAGGTCTGAGCAGACCCAATTCATTCATTCCACTGGCAATGTATGTTTGGGAAGATATTTTTAAATTTCCTCTTCTTTACAAAAGAGATCCGAATCATGAAAAGAAGGGCAGCGTGATACATGAGAGTTCAACAACTCAGGTTGTGTGTACAGGGACTCCAAGCTGAGCAAGGCAGAGGCCCTGATGCCCACCCAGCAGGACACTTTATCTGACCTCATGAAGGTCAGTGCCTTGAAATATTTTAAAAATACAAGAAGCCACTCAGTGCTGGGGAAAAGGTAAAGGAAGGATATTTTGGTTTATGATATCATCCTACAGCCCATCATTGTGATTTTCAAAATATTTGGTTACTTTTACTTTCATGAACTAGCACATTGTTTATGGATTGGCACATGGTAGGTTCTAAGGACTAAGACTGAGTGGTAGAGGAGAGGCCCAGAAATTGTTTCATGAACCAACTACAGATGATTACCTGCACTAGACAGACATATGTCAGCTTGGTCACTGGTTCAGCAAGAACTTTGAGCATGAGGTTATGTGACGTTCAATAATCAGGAGTCTTGGGACTGGGTGTGATGGCTCATGCCTTTCAAGCTCAGCTACTCAGACATCTGAGGTGAAATTTCCACTTGGAGACAGAAATTTGAGATTATTCTAGCAATAGACCAAGACATCATCTATGCAACAACAACAACAAAATAATAAATTAAAAAATATTAGGAGTGGTAGTGCTCACCTATAGTCTCAGACTCTCAGGAGGCTGAGACCCAAGGATCCCTTGAGCCCAGGAGTTCAAGGTTACAGTGAGCTGCCATTGTAACCAGCCTGGGCGGCAAAGTGCCTGACTATAAAAATGAATAAATGAATAAGTAAATAACCAGAGTCCTAGTCTCATCTAATATTAGTGTATATAAATAGTAACAAAGACAAATGACTAACATCATTTTTTAAGTGTGCTTTGAGATATTTTAACTTGCATTTGCAGTAAATTTAAAGTTATAAATAAAACTTTTAAGAACATTCAATATCACAAATTTTCTGTACAGTTTGAGCACCCCTAATCTAAAAATGAAAAATCCAAAGGTTTTGAATCTTAACATGACCACAAGTGGAAAATTCCATACCTGACCTCATGTCGATGGTTCACAGTCCAAATGCAGTGAAAACTTTATTTCATGAAAAATAGTATTTAAAGTCATGTATATATAAATCACACAATATAAATTACTTTTAGGCTACACATATAAAGCACAAAAGAAACTCAAATGAATTTTATGTTCAGCCTTGGGTCCCCTTCATAAGATATCTCATTATGTGTATAAAAATATTCCCTAATCAAAAAGATACGAAATCCAAACATATCTGACCCCAAGCTTTTCAGATAAAGAATATTCAACCTGTGTATAATCATTGATGTAGGTGAGATATCATGAAAATAAATGAACAGCACAACTTTCAATCACCTCAATGGTAATGTTAACAATTTCCCCCTTCACTCACTGAATCTACCTCATTTGTGCAGTTAGTATCTGTACAAAATAGTTGACATGCCTATTCATTAATTCACTCATTAGGTCACTGATTCACTTATTCCATGAAAAACATTTTAATGATTACTTAAATGTCATTGCAGCAATTACTTCTTGTCCATTTTCAGTTGGATGATTGAAAGAACTCATGCAACTACACAAATGATGCTCAGTGAAGTTTTGTTGTTGTTGTTGGGGAGTCATTGAGGGTACAAGAAACCAGGTTACAGTGATTGCATGTTAGGTAAGTCCCTCTTAACAATTGTGTCTTGCCCCCAGAAGGTTAGTCGCACATGGAGATCCCATCTGCCTCCCTCCTTCCCTCTCTCTGCTCTTCCTTTCTCCCACCCACCTCCCGCCTTCTCTCTGTCCTCCTCTTTCCCCACTGCCCACTGTGTACTAGGTCATTAATTGTCCTCATATGAAAATTGAGTACATAGGATTCACGCTTCTCCATTCTTGTGAAGTGAAGTTTTAATAGAGACAATGTATATAATAGAACAAGCAATAGGAAACATGGTCAAGGATCAAGGACATCCAGACCCTGAGGGACAGGGTTTCAAGGTTTTTTCTTACTCTTGCGGGAAAATAGCCATCTAAGTTTAAATACCATAAAGTGTACGTGATATATTTTGGTATCAGGGAAGCTGAGGCCTAAGATTACTGAGTGGTCCACTTATTATTTATTTGCTTTGAAGCAGGGTCTGTCACCCGACTGATGTGCAGTGGCATCATAATAGCTCACTGTAATATCAAACTCCTGAGCTCAAGCAATCTTTCAGCCTCAGCCTTCCAAGTAGCTGGGATTGCATACACGTACCACAACACCTGGCTAAAGTTTCTTTGTATTTTTTTAAGATAAAATCATATTTATTTTATTATTTTATTTCAGAATATTATGGGCAACAACATTTTTGTTTCATATATTGCTTTTGTACTGTTTGAGTCAAAGTTAATGATTTCTATTTTATAGGAGAGATGAGATCTTACTCTTGCTCAGGCTAGCCTCAAAATCCTGGCCTCAAGCAATCCTCCTCCCTCAGCCTCCCAAAATGCTAGGATTATAGATGTGAGCCACTGCTCCCAACCATGTTTCTTTTTTAAGCTCAAACTAGGGTGTGTCAATATTTAAACCAAGAGCAAATCATTGGTCTATACATTTTCCATAAACAATGTCATCTTTCCTCTTTTAATAATTTGGAATATCTTTGTGGTCCTATTCTTCTCCATCTCCTTTACTGTATCTCTCAGCCACTCACATTATCATCTAATTTCAGCCAATCTTACTGAATCTGGCAAAAACATGAAATCTGTCATTTACAAGATGCTGTATCTATGTCTGGGTTGTTTTTCCCTACTCTTATGCCTAGTTATTTATTATTCATCATTCTACTTAGCATGTTAGCAATATATCTATTAGATCTCCATTATCCCTAAGCCTTGAATGAGAATCTATCTGCACCTTCTATTTTTCTACTAAACTCTTTCTTGTTGTTGTTGTTGTTTTTGATGGGGGCTGGGCTTGAACCTGCCACCTCCAACATATGGGGCAGGCGCTCTCCTCCTTTGAGCTACAGGTGCCACCCACTACTAAACTCTTTTTAAATTTCTTGATGCACTATTTTATTGAAAAGGCATTTTACTGTTTCTTAATCTGTGTTTCTCTTCAAGATTACTAATAGGCACTGTGCCTTTTCGATATTATATTAACAATTCCAACATCTATCATATATAAGGATCTCTAATGAGTAAAAAGTGACTAAATAATAATAAAGCATCTTATGTTTGCAGAGGTCAAAGTAAACAATTATACCTTTTAAAAGTTGGAATCAAGATACCAGGAATTTACGCTGCCTTTCATTAGCTTTTATTTATAGTTAGGTAATTTATTTGCTTATCTTAAAAATGAAGATGATTTATTTTGTATCAGAGAAAGTAATAATGGGTAAACAAAATATATTTTCACACACTGATATAATCACATGAGTGACAAAGCAATCTCTTTACTATCAATACATTTTAAAGAGTACACTGATATTAAGGTGATTACATAGAGGAACTCAGACCTTTGGAAAGTACAAAACACTATTTAATCTTTAGGAAAGGGGTTATTGTGCCTTCCTAGGCAGAGGGCTATCAATTTAAAATATTGTAAATGGGGGGAAAGGATTCAGTGACTTGTGAAACGGTATCCAGAGGAAGTGTCACACGTTAGAAAATTTCATCTTACTGACATATAAAGAATATTGGAAAAGTGTAATCAAATGACTTGTGAGGAGGTATCCCAACATATGCAGACAGGAAATGAGAGTAAGTAATCTCTACCATCTGTATGAGTGTCCTAGTCACTTATTTTCTCATGTAATAGGGATCGTATAACAGGAACTCCAGGAATGTAGCTAGAGAATTCCATAGGATCAGCCACTTCTTTTGTTTCAATCTCAGATTTACTGAATTCCCTGAATTTCTAATTTAGGTTTTAAATTCATCAAATAATAAAGCAAATGTCCTCCAATTTGAATAAATAAAAAGCAATATATCAAACGAAACTCACCTTACAAGTCCCACGTCCCCTTTAGATCACAGATCAACCTGATTATTGCTCAGCGAGCTGTTAAACCTGAGTCTGTGGCTTCCCTCCCGCTGTCTCTCAAAGAACCTGCTGCAGCAGCCTACAGCTTGAAAATTAACAGAAATGGATCTAGCCTTTCAATATGTTGCAATATGTAAACTTATAGAGTACCACAGATTTCAATTCCTCATCATTAACAAGTAAAAACATGACATTCAATTGAAATAATCTATATTTTGAGGTCTTAAATAAAAATAAAATAAAGCCCACAGGAAACGTAAACTTAGAAAACACAATGCACAAGTCCTTCACAAAAGAAATAGACAAGATATGACTCTGTAGATTCGTTAGACCTTTCATTTATTTTAGAATATAGTTATATCTACAACCAGCATTTATCTTATTTCTGGTATTTTCATTTTTGCAGTTTTTGGCCGGGGCCAGCACCCTACTCCTTTGAGCCACAGGTGCTGCCCTATTTCTTTAGTGCAAGTGGTACAATACTGCTTGGAGTTTTATAGGTTTTTCTTTTTTTAGTTTTGGAGTTTTTATGTTTATAACTGAAATTATTTCTTAACGAAATAATACGTTTTTCTCTGTATGAATTCAGATAAAGTATTTCATGACAGCTATAAACCAAAATAACAGAAATTAATTATACTAATCTTACAAAAAATATATCATAGATCTTCATGTGCAAATGTTTTGATACCAGTATTTTGTAAAATACTCCTACATAATGTATAAGCAAAATATGACGTTATTATAAGAAATGAGTTTCCAGTATTAACTGAATTTCACTGAATAGGCATTTTATATAGCTTTTCCCCCATATTTTGAATGTTTTAAGTTTACAACTTTAATAGGATAAAATCTCTCTGTTTATCCAAGTAACATTTTGTCACATTGCTCATACTCTTACAGTCAGAGTTCTCTTCACCAGGCCTTTTCTTGTGCACCAGGAAAACAACCCATGGTTTGCTATGAGCCACTAAAAATGGGGTGGCTTCCATTCACAGATTACAACTGGTCTACAAATAAATCACTTTATGAGGTAAGAGGCATGTGAAAATCCGTCAGTTCTCAGCATGGAGCCTTACAGTATTACTGGAATAATAGTATTACTATTCTCAGTAAAGGACAGACCCCTTCATGGGGTAGGAAAGGGATCACATTGTCTGCTTTTGTACAAGTCAAAGTATTAAGAGAATGGAGTAAAATGTTTTAAGACTCTAGTTAAGTTATATAATCGTATCCTCACAGCACAGCTGCTGGGAAGTATATGACCCTGACCAATATTAGTGGGGTTTTCTTAGGGCAATTTTTACACAACGTCCTTCCACTCTTTTAATATCTTCTATCATTTTTTTCCTCATTGATGCTGATAAAAGTTCGATG
>CAUYQV010035099.1:0-21374 GCA_963574575.1 Galagoides demidoff | reverse complement strand
GCCCGCCAAACAACAATGATGGCTGCAACTAAAATATGACGGGGCGTTGTGGTGGGCGCCTGTGGTCCCAGCTACTTGGGAGGCTGAGGCGGGAGACTCGCTTGAGCCCAGGAGTTGGAGGTTGCTATGAGCTGTGATGCCATTGCACTCTACCCAGGGGGATAGCTTGAGGCTCCGTCTCAAACAAACAAACAAACAAACAAAACTATCCCCACAAAATAAGAATAAAACACAATCAAGGCTGATCCCTATTTACCTCAGACACCACTTATATTCTAATCCTGCAGATTCTAATGCAGATACAGCTCTAAACATTCCTTAGTCTGACCCAATTCCCTCCACCCCTTCCAGGTGCTCCAAAGACTTCTGTATTGTGTCTTTGGAAATACAGTCATCAACAAAACCCCCACCCTTAACATTTTTTGTTTGTTTGTTTGTTTGTTTGTAGAGACAGAGTCTCACTTTATCACCTTCGGTAGAGTGCTGTGGCATCTCACAGCTCACAGCAGCCTCCAAATCCTGGGCTTAAGCTATTCTCTTGCCTCAGCCTCTAGAGTGGTGGCTGGGTTTACAGGCACCCGCCACAACGCCGGGCTAGTTTTTTTGGGGTTTTTTTTGGGGGGAGGGGGAGGGGATTGCAGTTTTTGGCCGGTGAGGCGTTTGAACCCGCTACCTCTGGTATATGGGGCCAGCGCCCTACTCCTTTGAGCCACAGGCGCTAGTTTTTTGTTGCAGTTTGGCCTAGGCCGGGTTCAAATCCACCACGTTCGGTATATGGGCTGGCACCTTGACGACTGAGCCACTTTTTCCTTCCTCTTCTTTCTGTTTTAACTAGAACATGGTTTTCCTTTGAGGACTGCTTTCCTCGCAGCCCTGTCTAGAAATGAATGTGTTTTCTCCTACATCTCTTGTGTCACCGGTGGAGTACATGACATTTCTCTCCCTAATCTCTTGCAACTAACTTCAAGATCATTTCCCCTCCTTCCTGTGACAAAAATCCTATCTCCAAAAAGCTCATGCCAGTGGAAACTCATTCTCATGCTCACTCTCCCACACTGCTCTCCCTGAACTCTCTCTAAATTTATAACCACAAATACCAGGTGGGATCTCAGCCTCCAGCTATTTCCTAAACAACTGTTTCACACTGTTTTCTCTCCCCTCAGACCAACTCTTCTCCTCTGCCTCTGCCTCATTAATAGCTGACAATATTAGATTTTATATATTTCACTGTCAAAAAAGACAATTTGGTGGGGCAGTGACTCACACCTGTAATCATAACACCCTGGGAAGCCAAGGCCAGAGCATCCCTTTAGCTCAGGAGCTCCACACCCATCTCTACTAAAAATGGAAAAACCAGCCATTGTGTCAGGTGTCTGTAGTCCCAGCTACTTGGAGGCTAAGGCAAGAGGATCACTTGTGCCCAGGAGTTTGAGGTTACTGTGAGCTATGAAGAAGTCACAGAACTCTACCTAGGCTGATAAACTGAGACTCTGTCTCAAAAAAAAAAAAAAAAAAAAAAAAAAGAGGAAGAGAGGACCCAATAAGAATAAAATTACTTTATCCTATCAGTACAGGATCTACTTGCCTTACTAGCTCCTGTAGCTACCCACTCTCTGCCTTCCTTCCTATTATAGTGAGCAAACCACTAATGCTCTAAGGCCAGCCTTTTCACTTGTCCAAGTATTTTGCTTCTTCAGTTATATAACTATTTTTCTGAATAGTAAGTTTTTTGATCTGTACTAGACTATTCTGCAAAACAAATTGCAGACATATCTTTAATCTTAAAAAAAATAAATAAGGAAAGAAATGACCCTCTTCATACATGTTGTTCTTTGGTTACTATCTCTTTTCTTCTTTAAAAAACAGAGCAAGGCCAGGCATGGTGGCTTATGCCTGTAATCCTAGCACTCTGGGAGGCTGAGGCGAGTGAGTCCCTTGAGCTCAGAAGTTCAAAACCAACCTGAGGAAGAACTACACCCCATCTTTACTAAAAATAGAATAACTAGCCAGCCATTGTGAGGAGTGCATGTAGTCCCAGCTACTTGGGAAGGTGAGGGAGGAGGATCTCTTGAGCCCAGGAGTTGAAGATTGCTATGAGTTGTGATGCCATGCATTCTACCCAGGGTGACAGAGTGAGACTCTGTCTCAAAAAAAAAAAATAAAGTTAAATAAATAAACAAATGACAAAGAGCCAGCCATGGTGGCGCATGCCTATAATATCAGCTACTAGAAAGGCAGAAGTTCAAGGCCAATCCGGGCAATATAGCAAAACCCTGACACTACAAAAGAAAGACAAAAAAGAAAAATGAAAGAAAGAATTTTCTGGGGCATTGCTTGTGGCTCAAAGGAGTGAGGGGCCAGTCCCATATGCGGGAGGTGGCAGGTTCAAACCCAGCCCTGGCCAAAAACTGCAAAAAAAAGAAAAAGAAAAAGAAAGAATTTTCTACATTTTATGTCTCCACATTGTCATCACCCATTTTCTCCTTAAACCTCACCAATGAAACTTCTACTCCCATCAGTCTGTTCTTCTGAAATCTCTCTTGTCATATTCAACAAGATTTTCCTCTTTGTCAAACCCTATGGTCAGAGCAGCACCTGGAGCTCAGTGGGTAGGGTGCCAGCCACATACACCTTAGGTTGGCGGGTTCGAACCTGGCCCAGGCCTGCTAAAATAACAATGACAACTGCAACAACAACAACCAAAAAAAAAAAATAGCCCGGTGTTGTGGTGGGCTCCTGTAGTCCCAGCTACTTGGAAGGCTGAGACAAGAGAATCCCTTAAGCTTAAGCCCAAGAGTTTGAGGTTACTGTGAGCTGTGATGCCAAGGCACTCTACTGAGGGCAACAGAGTAAGACTCTGTCTCAAAAAAACAAAAACAAAAACAACAACAACAAAAAACACCCTATCGTCAAATCTCAGACATTATTTAACTTTTCACCAGCATTTAACATTGTACATCTGTGCATAAGTTTTAGAGTCCTTAACCTAAACATAATACCTACTTCACTGAGTTATTAAATGCTTAATTAAAATCTTTGGAAAATTTTCTGGCACCATAAATGTTACTTGGTGCTATTATTATTGATTACTTCCTTCTTCCCTTCCTAAAACACTGTTTCATCTTTGGTATTATCACACTCTTGCATTCCTTCCTCCTAACTAACCACTCCTTATCCTATCTTTCTCAGGAGTCTTGATTTCAGTATATTGGAGAACCACAAACCTCAGCTCTTCTCTCTTCTTCAGCTACACTCATTTCTTAGATCAGACCATACACAGGAGGTGCCTCAGCTGTGTTTATGAGAAATAAAAATAAAGTCCTAAGCATACCTACAACTGAATGGACCACCTTTTGGCCAAAGGGAACCTAGAGAAAACTTAAAAACTGAAATTCCAGGGTGGTACCTGTGGCTCAAAAGAGTAGAGCACTGGTCCCATATATGGGAGGTGGCAGGTTCCAATCTGACCCCGGCCAAAAACTGCAAAAAAACCTGAAAACCGCTGAAATTCCAGGGAGGCCTGTGGCTCAAGGAGTAGGGCGCCAGCCCCATATACTAGAGGTGGTGGATTCAAGCCCGACCCCAGCCAAAAAAAAAAAATCACTGAAATTCTAGCCATGATGGCATGGGAAGTTGGACACACATCCATCCCTCACCATAGGCTTTTTTACCTGAAGGTTAAATAAAAGCTAGACTTTTGGAAAGCCTTTCATTTCCTTTCATTTCATATTTCAGTTGGCAGTTACAACAGGTTTTCTAAATCTTGACACTATTTTCTTTCTTTCTTTCTTTTTTTGAGATAGAGTCTCACTCTGTTGCCCAGGTTAAAGTGCTATAGCATCATTGCTCACAACAAACTCAAACTCCTGGGTTCAAGTGATCCTCCTACCTCAGCTTTGGAGTAGCTGGGACTACAGGCATGAGCCACCACACCCAGCTATTTTAAGTAGAAATGAGATCTAGCTCTTCCTCACCTACTAAATCTCCAATCTGAAAATTGGAACCAAATGATTATTTGTTGTGAGGGAACATTTAGCGACATCCCTAATTCTTCAACTAACAACAATCATGGCTGACACTCCAATAACAAAACACAGATTAACAAAAGAAAATGAGGCCAGGCACAGTGGCCCATGCTTGTAATCCTATCACCCTGGGAGGCCAAGAGAGGTGGATTGCTTGAGCTCAGGAGTTCAAGACCACCTTATCCACAGTAAGTAAGACCTTGTCTCTAAAAATAGCCAGGGGGGTGGTGACTGTGGCTCAGTGAATAGGGCACCAGCCCCATATACCGAAGGTGGAGGGTTCAAATCCAACCCCCCCAAACTGCAACAAAAAATAATGGGTGTGGTGGGGGGCACCTGTAGTCCCAGCTACTTGGAAGGCTGAGGCAAGAGAATCACATAAACCCAAGAGCTAGAGGTTGCTGTGAACTATGACGCTACAGCACTCTCCCGAGGGCAACAAAGTAAGACTCTGTTGGCTTGGCACCTGTGGCTCAAGCGGCTAAGGCACCAGCCACATACACCTGAGCTAGCAGGTTCGAATCCAGCCCAGGTCCGCCAAACAACAATGATGGCTGCAACCAAAAATAGCTGGGCCTTGTGGTGGGCACCTATAGTCCCAGCTACATGGGAGGTGGAGGCAGGAGAATTGCTTGAGCCCAGGAGTTGGAGGTTGCTGTGAGCTCTGATGTCACAGAACTCTAACCAGGGTGACAGCTTGAGGCTCTGTCTCAGAAAAAAAATGTGAGGCTCTTTTTCTGACTGGAACCATGGACGGTGTCAAAGAGAAGAAAAAGAAGGTTCCTGCTGTGCCAGAAACTCTTAAGAAAAAGCAAAAGAATTTCGCAAAGCTGAAGATCAAGCGTCTGAGAAAAAAGTATGCCCAAAAGATGCTTCAAAAGGCAAGAGGAAGCTTATTTTTGAAAAAGCTAAGCATTATCTTAAAGAATACAGGCAGATGTACAGAACTGAGATTTGGATGGCTACGATGGCAAGAAAAGCTGGCAACTTCTATGTACCTGCAGAACCCAAATTGGCGTTTGTCCTCAGGATCAGAGGTATCAATGGTGTGAGTCCAGAGGTCTGAAAGGTGTTGCAGCTTCTTCGCCTTCGCACTTTTGTTCAGCTCAACAAGGCTTCCATTAACATGCTGAGGACTGTAGAACCGTATATTGCATGGGAGTACCCAAATCTGAAGTCAGTAAATGAGCTAATCTACAAGCGTGGTTATGGCAAAATCAATTAAGAAACAAATTGCATTGACTGATAACAGTTTGATTGCACGATCTCTTGGTAAATATGGCATCATCTGCATGGAGGATCTGATTCATGAGATCTATTCTGTTGGAAAATGCTTCAAAGAAGCAAATAACTTCTTGTGGCCATTCAAGTTATCATCTCCACAGGGGGGAATGAAGAAAAAGACAGCCCACTTTGTAGAAGGTGGAGATGCTGGTAACAGGGAAGACCAAATCAATAGGTTTATTAGAAGAATGAACTAAGGTATCTGCCCTGATTGCTTTTGTAATCTGGTCAGTTAATAAACAGTGACTGCTTTCAAATTGGAAAAAAAAAAAAAAAAAAAGTGAGATTCTGTCTCTAAAATAAATAAATAAATAAATAAATAAATAAATAATAAAAATAGGCCATCATGGGCAGCACCTATGGCTCAGTGAGTAGGGCACCGGTCCCATATACTGAGAGTGGTGGTTTCAAACTTGGCCCTGACCAAACTGTAACAACAACAATAACAACAAAAATAGCTGGTCATGGCTCGGCACCTGTGGCTCAAGTGGCTAAGGCACCAACCACATACACCTGAGGTGGCGGGTTCGAATCCAGCCTGGGTCAGCCAAAAAACAGTGACAGCTACCATCAAAAAATAGCTGGGCATTGTGGCGGGCGCCTGTAGTCCCAGCTGCTGAGGAGGCAGAGGTAGGAGAATTGCTTGAGCCCAGGAATTGGAGGTTGCTGTGAGCTGTGATGCCATAGCACTCTATCCAGGGTGACAGCTTGAGGCTCTGTCTCAAAAAAGAAAAAATAGCTAGTCATTGTGGTGGACACCTATAGTCCTAGCCACTCTGGAGGCTGAAGCAAGAGAATCCCCTAAACCCAAGAGCTGAAGGTTGCTATGAGCTGTGACGCCACCATACTCTACTGAGGGTGACAAAGTGAGACTCTGTCTCTAAATAAATAAATAAATAAAAATAGCCAGGTGTTGCGGAAGGCACCTGTAGTCCCAACTACCTGGGAGGCTGAGACAAGAGAATCACTTGAATCCTAGAGTTTGAGGTCGCTGTGAGCTAGGAGCCACAGCACTGTACCACGGTTGGCAAAGTGAGACTCTATCTCAAGAAAAAAATGAAAAAACAGAAAATTATAACAAACTTATTTAGCAAAGTTTTATATGATATGGAAGACTTCAAATATAAAGCTCCAAGAAAAAAATATATTTTTATGCTAAGTCTAACGACAGAAGTGGATAGAAATGTAAGTGGACAAAAACGTATATGATGAAATGGTAATAAACTGGGGGGGGGGCTCAGCAAGTCCTATTTATTCAGATTCTTCTTGGCCTCTCTGTGTAGCATTCCCTTCCTTGAGGCATAAGGAGGGACTCATGTTACATCTGGGTCTTATGACCTACTTTCAGGGAATTTAACTCAGTGAGTGATCTTTCTAGATATTATGGCTTCTGTTGGGGGATAAAGAGCAGGGAAGTGGATAATGGAGTTTGGGAGAAGGTCAGATGATGCTTTCCTTGCTCCTGAGGTCTTTCTGTCTCCTTGAGCTCAAAAATATCCAGCATGCCAAGAAGCTAAACTTGAGGGTGGTGTGCAAGCCCAGAAAGCTGCTTTTGGACCTGGCAAGACAAAACAATACAAAAATACTCTCTGGGCAAATGCAGCAGATTCCCCCAAAGTTTAGGATCTAGATTCTGTGAAAGAAAACAATTATTACTGATCATTAAAAGATGAAAGCAGGTTCTGCGCCTGTGGCTCAATCGGCTAAGGCGCCAGCCACATACACCTAAGGTGGCGGGTTCGAATCCCCAGCCCGGGCCCGCCAAACAACAATGATGGCTGCAACCAAAAAATGGCCGGGCGTTGTGGCAGGCGCCTGTAGTCCCAGCTACTTGGGAGGTGGAGGCAGGAGACTCGCTTGAGCCCAGGAGTTAGAGGTTGCTATGAGCTGTGATGCCATGGCACTCTACCCAGGGGGGATAGCTTGAGGCTCTGTCTCAAAAATAAAAAAAATAAAAAAAATAAAAAAAAAAATCTTAATTGATTATATTACTCCCTAATGCATGAAAATTCTTCAATGTGTTACTATTACTCTTAGAATGAAGACCAAAATGTTCATTATGGCTTTCAGTTCCTACAGTTCCTCTTGCTATACTGCCTTTGACCCTGCTGTTCCCACAGCCTGGAACACATTTATTCCTCAACACACCCCACACCCTTTAAAATCTACTTGTCTTTCAGATCTCAGCTCAAATGCCACCTTTTCTGAAGAATCTTCTCTATAAGACTAGATGAGGTACTATTACCATATACCTTTCACTGCATTTTTCACAGATGTAATTTCAAATGTATTTAATTGGATTAGATTAGTATTTGTTTGATCCACAAGACTTCAAGTTTCATGAATGTAGGCACCATGTTCACAACTCTATCCCCAGCATCTAGCACACTACCAATCACATAATTTGTTGTGTGAATGAGTTTTATATGATAGCCTAAGCAATGAAGCAGATACTTCCTAAAAAGATAAATAACATTCCCTAATGATCAAGTAATAAAACTACAGAATTACAACAATTTTTTTAAAAGATCCATAAAAACTTCTAAAAAACATCATGCCAGATTTCCCATGACAAGAAGTAACTAATTAAGCCAACCAACTCTACCTGAGGCCATAAAAGATCCATTTATAAAAACAAATAAACCTATCCCAAATATATGTAGTACATGGACTGTCCTACAGATACAAATATCTGACTACCCACTCCCCAATTCCTTACAAATAGGCCAAAAATTCTCCAAGAATACTTTTATCTCTCCAAGTGATTAGTAGTAGATAATATCAATAAATACTCCTAGGCTGTACCGGAACTAATCTCTGAAAAAGGTCCGCTGAACTAGCAAAGAAGTATATTCCGTATCTTCAAGTATTAGCACTTAAGATACGTTTTTAAATGACTATTCCCATGTGCTTCATCTAGCATTCTCACAGTAGTGCCTCGACTACTTTTGTATTGTAAATATACTTCAACTACTTTATCATAAATATATACTATCTCAGCTAAATTATGACTTAATATCTGTAAGACACCCCCCATAAACCTAATCATTTTAACATTGTTTCTATGGAAAAATAAATTTTAAATTCCAGATAAATGTGGCTTTTAGTTTCAGTTTTATGTTGAGACAGGATCTTGCTCTGTCACTGGGCCAGAATGCAATGGCGTCATTATAGTTCCCTGCAATCTCTAACTCAGGTTTGGAAGGGGCCTCAAATTATCCTCCTCCCTCAGTCTCCCAAAAGCTGGGACTACAGGCATGAGCCACCATGCCCTTCTAATTTTTCTATTTTTTGTAGAGACAGGTTCTTACATTTGCTTAGGCTGTTCTTTAGTTCCTGACTTCAAGAGTTCATCCTGCCTTGGCCTCCCAAAGTGTTAGGATTACAAGCATGAGCCACTATGCCCTGGCTAAATTCTACACTTTTGAATATAATCTGTACTACACTTTAAAACTAGACTTACTCTCAGAAGACAATGTTATAATACCTTAGTTAATCATGTTTTTCTAACTTCATTAAATTACTTTATATATCATCTAATCTTTAAATAGTAACTGTACGAAAGTGACATTTTTATAACTCCCTTTAAGTAGTGAACAATATTTTTTTTTTTTTGATACAGAGTCTCACTTTGACCCTCTTAGTATAGTGCTGTGGTTTAATAGCTCACAACAACCTCAGGCTCATAGGCTCAAACAATCCTCCTGCCTCAGTTACTATATTTTTAGTAGAAATGAGGTCTCACTCTTCCTCAAGCTAGGTTCTAACTCATGAGCTCAAGCAATCTACCTACCTCAGCTTTCCAGAATGCTAGGATTACAGGCATCAGCTACCACGCCCGGCCTACTCACAATATTTTGTTTGTTTTGACTCTAAACTAAAATATAAAAATATAGCATTTTAAATGTAAAGCCAAAAATAGGTATTTCTCCAAAGTTCTCAAAATACCTATTAGAGAGCACAAAATGGCAAAATGTGCACATTTTAAATAAAAGTAAAATAAAAGTTAGGCATAAAAGTAGAATACATAAGAAATAATACAATACAAACTAAAGAAATTTCTACAAATATGACACAAGAAAATTGAAAATAGCAAATTAATGACAAATAATAGTTGGTATGGGTAGACTAAACACATGCAAAGGTAGGTTCTAGATACATTAATCTAGTAGAAAAGAATGATTTCTAGACTAGATCTGGAGATCTAATAAAAACAGAATATTTAAAAGCAAGCAATGGCTTCTTGAAACATATAAAAATGTATAGGAAACCAGAAGACATTAGACCAGAGCACAGAGAAGCTGAGAAGTAGTATTAGAAAAATGTGAGTAATGCAAAATCCAAAGGAGCAGAATATCAGTAAGAAAAGGCAAGGTATAATAAAGGTTCCTCTGTTCATCAAGAATGGTACAAAGCAGCTCGGCCACATACACTGGGACTGGCAGGTTTGCACCCTGCCTGGGCTGCCCCCTGCCTGGGCTGCTAAAAAACAATGACAACTACAACAACAAAAAAATAGCTGGGTGTTGTGGCAGGTGCCTATAGTCCCAGGTACTTGGGAGGGTGAGGCAAGAGAATCACTTAAGCCCAAGAGTTTGAAGTTGCTGTGAGCTGTGACACCCACAGCACTCTACCAAGGGCAACATAGTGAGACTCTGTCTCAAAAAAAGAAAAAAGAATGGTAGAAAGCACTCTAAAATAAGAAGGCCAAGTAAGAGTTTTTATGTCTAAAAATTAGATTTTAAAATGAAAGTAATTCTCAGAGGAGATCATTACAAATCTAATTTTGAGAAACTAGATGAGGCCAGGATATTGATGATAAAAATACTTCACAAGCCTTTTGATAATGCATAATGGGGCACCATCAACAGTGAGAAAAATGCAGTTTATGCTATGATTACAGGGCCAAGGACATTACTTGAAAAGACTGAGAATCGTCGGTTTAGACCAAAAAGGTCTAAAAAGTTCTAATAAGCAATAAATAGAAAAAAAAATTTAATATAAACCATAAGTGTAGAACTATGAGGTAGAAACACACATCAGACGTTCCAGCTATTCGAAACAACTCACTCTTCCCCAACCACATTGTGTTCACAGCCATTGTCCTTGCAGTAGCCTCTGCCTGTGAGACCCAATTACTCTTGAACAGCCCAACATCCTTCAAGACTCAAAAGCCTATTCTAAATGCTTCTATACCTTACCACCTGAAGTTAAGATGCCCCTCCTATAGAATGACTTTCTTTATAATCATTTATTCAGTATCATCAAACTTTCAATGCTTTAAAATAGCATAGCTCATCTTGTATTTAATTGTATATTTCCCTTCTACTCTTTGAGAACAACAAATGACCTTATATATGTGTATCTCCAACACCTATCAAAGAACATTAGGTGTTACTGATATTTTTCATAAGGATGAAAATTTTTTAAATGATCAAATTGGCTGGGTTCAGTGGCTCACACCTATAAATCCTAGCACTCTAGGAGGTCAAGGCTAGAGGATCACTTGAGCTTAAGAGATGGAGGTCAGCCTGAAAAACAGAAAACCTAGCTGGGCATGGTGGCTAGCGCCTATAGTCCCAGCTACTTGGTAGGCTGAAGCAGAAGGATCACTTGAGCCCAAGAGTTTGAGGTTGCTGTGAGCTAGGATGATACCACAGCACTCTAGCCTAGGAAACAAAGTGAGACTCTGCCCCCCCACAAAAAAAGGTAGATGATCAGATGAATGTGCTATCTGTTCTTTTATGCAAAGTCATAAGCTTATCACTAAACCCCAGAATCTAGAAAATATGACTCACAGTCACATGCAATAAAAATATTTTTTCATTATCTTATACCTGATGTTTATCATCACTTAAATCTATCTCCTCACTCATGTTTTACCTTAGCCTGAGATCCAATTTGGAATCAGGTTAATTTAATAACCTATTAAATGAAACCCAGATGGGAAATATGGTATGTTAAGGTTGAATAGGTGTAATTTAGTCATTTACATGCCCAAAGAGAGAAAAACAATGCCTTTCTCAAAACCTCTTACTTCTGATAAATGTATCTTTTTCCTTGTAACTTTAAACAGACGGAATAACTTGTACTCAAAATACGTACTTATTCATTTATGAAGTATGATTTTGCTTCAAAAAACAAAAAGTAATAAATGCTAGAGGAAAAATAATCACAATATTAATCAAATGAGGTATGCAGAATACCAACTGAATGTAGTACAGTCCTGCTTCAATACTCCTCCAATTACATTTTTTAAAAACTTTATCACACACTTACTCTATGCCAGGCACTATTCTAGGTGTTTTAAAAATATTTAATCCTTGTATAAACCCTTTAGGGTAGCTTTGTTATTATTCCCATATTACAGATAAGGAAGTTGAAACACAAAAATTAAGTCACTTGCCAAAGGTCATACAGTTTAATGAGTGGCAAAACTAAGATTTGCATCCAAGGAGTCAGACTCTCAAGTTCATACTCCTAATCTCTCTGTTGTGCTTTTAAAAACAAAAATTCACGCCAGAGTCTAGTGGCTCATGCCTGTAATCCCACTACAGGCCAAAGTGGGAGGATCACTTGAGGCTATGGCATTTGAGATAAGTGTGGGCACATAAGAGAGATGTGGTCTCTACAAAAAATAAAAAAATCAGAAGAAATTCTAAAGGTGAGATTGTAATGAAGTTAGTGTACTATATTATCACAAAGTTACAATATACATTGATATACTGCTTTTGTAGAGTAATACAGAAATATGTAAGAAGTCTTGGAAATGTTCATATCCTTTGATCTTGTTCATTCCCGGGAACTTATCTTAAGGAAATAATTTAAGAGTGCTATTAAAGATGGCAGTAACGACTTCATAGAAACATGAAAATATGTAAGATAACAGATACCAGGGTGGTGCCTGTGGCTCAGTGGGTAGGGCGCCAGACCCATATACCGAAAGTGGCAGGTTTGAAGCTGGCCCCACGCAAACTGCAACAAAAAAATAGCCGGGCGTTGTGGCAGGCACCTGTAGTCCCAGCTTCTCAGGAGGCTGTGGCAAGAGAATCGCCTAAGACCAAGAGCTGGAGGTTGCTGTGAGCTGTGACGCCACAGCACTCTACCAAGGGCAATAAAGTGAAACTTTGTTGCTAAAATAATAAAAATAACAGATACCCAAATATTATTAACACTAAACACAAGAGGATGATACTGTGGGAAAAAAATGTATTGGGTGGTAACTGGGATTGATTTTTTAAATTAGTTTTCTAATACAAAAGTAGTAAGTAAACTCATTATTCTTTTAAATTCAAACAATACACACAGATAAAGCTAAAGATACCACCACTACCACCAAATCCTAGTCATTTCTCTCCAGTCCTAATCTCTCCTACCCCCACTCAGACTTCCCCAAAAGACAATGCCTGGTTTATTTCCTTTCGGATCTTCTTACCTGTAAGCTCTACCCCCATAGACACTTAAAGTGGCATCACATTATATATATTACAATGCAAATTACTTTTATTATATACAGCTTATTCCTTTATGTGCTACATAGTATTCTATTACCTAATACTACTACAGATTATCTAATCATTTATGTTGAATAGTCTTATTTCCCATTTTTCCCTTCATACAACACTTGTCACACAAAAATCATCCACATGCCTACTTGGATATATATTCAGAGTGCTTCTCTAGTAAGTACTAGGGCCATTCATATTTTTTGGTTTAAAAATATTGCTAAATTTCCTTCAAAGTAGCTCTGCCAATTTATGTTCCCACAATTGTGCTTTTCCTATCCTTTCCTTTTATTCACTATTGCTTCTTTAGTCTCTGCAATTCAAATTTTTAAAAATTCTAAAAGAATGTATCCTAGACCATCAAAGAGTAGCTGCTCAAACAATGAAGAAAAATAAATATCCACTTCTCCTATTAAGAAGGTATAAATATGGCTCCCTGGTATTTTATCCTAGTTTATATCCCTGAGCAGATCATCTCTAATTCAAAACTGAAAACTGTAGCTCTATATACATATACACACACACCATTTGGCCTCAATGCTGAAAGATAAAGTATTAACAGTATTGCTATGTGTGGGTGTTTGCCTGGCAACTATAAAAGTAGATCCAGTCATCTCTTCTACTATGTTCATACAAAGTTGTTCTTGGCTCTATCATAATACAAATGATTAGTACAGCCTGGAGAATGGATTGTGGTTACATATCTTCGCTACACAGACTGCCAGTGTCTACAATCAAAACGAACCACCCCATCTTTGCCAAGCATCAGGTTGCCCCATCTGCCACTACTTCTGTTCCCCATATCCCTAAGTTTAGATGCATTACATAAAAAATTGAAGTAGTCTAAGAGAAAATGCTGCTTCCTCCTATTAGACAATTCTTATTAATAGGCATAAAAATGTAAAGAAAAATTAATATAGGATGAAATCTGCATGTTGGGCAACAAAACTACTTTGTCAATGAATGAACCAATAATATATAAATTTTATATATTGAGTGCACAGAGAAACATGCAAGTTGTACAAGTTTTCTTCTACTAAGAATGATGGTTCCCATTCTGAAAGAATTCAAATATGCTACTACAAAGTTAGCAATTTCAAATAATTTGTGGGGAAGACTGTCTCTGCAAACTGTACATATGATTAGAATATAAATAAAAATAGATATCACTTAGTTTACAGTCACAGGAAATCTGTTGTATACTTAAATGCTGCAGGAAGAATCTTAAAAATATCCCGGAGAGAATGCCCTTAAGTATTCATTAGCTTTTTAAATTTTCCATAACATAACAAAATGACTACTTAACATATGTCGATGACAAGTTTTCTACTTTATTCACTTGCTTTCAGCAGTTTCTCAAATCAAACACACAATTTATCATTCCTCTGGTTCATAAACTTCAGAAGCTATTAGCAACATAGTATTCATCAGTTCGACCATATTAAAATGTATGTTTCTAAGAATCACCCTTTTCCACATGGGAGAAAAAAATTACCCTGTAGTCAAAAGACATCTAATAGCCTCTTCTTGAAAATCTAACCAAAATGTAATGACAGGTTGTTTTCACTACCTTTAATCTATTAAATAAAATAAGATCAATAATAAATGAACCTAGCCTAGCATTTTATTCTTTAAAAAGCATTTTCAGCCAGGTACAGTGGCTCTTGCCTGTAATTCTAGCACTTCAGGAGACAGAGGCAGGAGGATCGCTTCAGGTCAGGAATTCAAGACCAGTGTGAGCAAGAGTGAGACCAATCCTGTCTACAAAAATTAGAAAATTTATCCAGGTGCACAGTGGCATGTGCCTGTAGTCCCAGCCATTCAGGAAGCTAAAGTAGGAGAAACACTTGACACCAGGAGTGTGAGATTGCAGAGAGTTATAATAGAACTGCACTCTAGCCCAGGCAACAAAGTGAGACCCTGCCACCAAAAAAAAAAAAAAAAAAAAAAAACATACTATTTCACAGACACCATCTACAAAAGCTTCTTAAAATAATTTTAAGAGATTATGGAAAACATTTATTTGTGTTAGTTCTTCTGTTTAGGGATGATGCAGTGCACTGCCCACACACACAAAGTTACAAGTTTTTAGGTTCACTAAAGGCAAGCAGGGATATTTCTCTTTCACTGTTAACCCACAAAGCATGCTGCCTTGGTCTGTTTGGGATACTACAGAAAATATCCTAAACTGTATAATTTACTGGATAAATTTAATCACATAAATTTACTGCTCACAGTTCTGGAGGCTAGAAAGTCCAAGATAGAAGTGCCAATAGATTCAGGGTCTGGTAAGAGCCTGTTCCTCGCAGATGGTGCCTTCCATGTGTCCTCAAGTGGTAGGAGAGGCAAATCAAGTTCCCTTGGGCCTCTTTTGTAAGGGCACTAACCCCATTCACAAGGGCTCCGCCCTCATTACCTAATCACCTCCCAAAGCCCCCATTACCTCAGTACCATCATATTCTGAATTAGGTTTCAATATATGAATTCTAGGGGAAGAAACAAACATTAAGACTATACCACCTGGCCGGGCAGGGTGGCTCACACCTATAATCCTAGCACTCTGGGAGGTTGAAGGATTGCGTGAGCTCAGGAGTCAAGGCCAGCCTGAGTAATACCCTGTCTCAACTAAAAATAGAAAAATTAGCTGGGCATTGTGACAGGCGCCTGTAGTCCCAGCTACTTCAGAGGCTAAGGTAAGAGCCTCACTTGAGCCCAGAAGTTTGAGGTTGCTGTGAGCTAAACCAGCGGTTCTCAACCTGTGGGTCGCGACCCCTTTGGACTGTATTAAAGGTTCGCACATTAGAAAGGTTGAGAACCACTGAGCTAGACTAATGCATGGCACTCTAGCCCAGGCAAGAGTGAGACTCTGTCTCAAGAAAAAGAAAAACCTATGGCACACGCTAAGGAAATCACATTTAATATCCACGAATTTACAATTATTTATTACCTCCATTGTATTTCACTCCTAAGATCAGTCTTTTAAAACATAATAAAGACCAACATAATTTATGCTAAATTTCCCCTTCCCATAAATTTGCAAAACAAAACCCAATCCTCCAATGAGATTCATCTTTCTTGGCTGGTCCTGGTGGTTCACACCTGTAATCCCAACACTTTGGAAGGCCATTCATTGGAGACCAGCCTGGGCAATACAAAGATGCCATCTCTACAAAAACTAAAATTAATTAGCCACATGTGTTGACAGCACCTGTAGTTCCAGCTACTTGGAAAGCTGAGACAGGACAATCACTTGAGCCTAGGAATTTGAGGCTGCATATCATAATAATGCCAATCTGAAGCAAAACTTTGCCTCAAAAAAAAAAAAAAATTTTTTTTTTATTTTGGGCTCCCAATTGTAAGGAAAGCCACAAATAAAAACAAAGATTTACATTTTCAACAAATAATTTTAGAAAGTTAGACCTTCTACTACATTTCTACTAGTAGTACTGGCTAAACCCATAATATCCAAGTTGAAAGACAATTTCGAATGCCTTTTAGTTAAGAAATCATAAAATGGGC
The DNA here is from genome assembly GCA_963574575.1 of Galagoides demidoff. NCBI lineage: Eukaryota > Metazoa > Chordata > Mammalia > Primates > Galagidae > Galagoides > Galagoides demidoff. The sequence goes on along the minus strand of CAUYQV010035099.1, from coordinate 5,041 downwards.
TCAGCACTGGTAGCACCATGGTTACAATGCCAGCCACATACACAGAGGGTGGCAGGTTTGAACCCAGCCCAGGCCAGCTAAACAACGACAACTGCAACAAAAAATAGCCAAGCGTTGTGATAGGCACCTATAGCTACTTGGGAGGCTGAGGCAAGAGAACCCTGTAAGCCCAAGAGTTTGAGGTTGCTATGAGCTGTGACACTACAGCACTCTACACCAAGGACAACATAATGAGATTGTCTCAAAAAAGGAAAAAAAAGAAATCATAAAATGTTTCCTATAATTCTATGAAAATTCACCCATACTTACATGTCACTACCAAAAAACACCTTCAGTGACAACAAATACATGAAATTTAGAAACAAAAAAACTTTCAATCAAAAGATGTGCATACAAAAAAGAAAAAGAATTTTCAGTCAAAAGATAACATATTAATGAAATTTGGAATTGTTTTTCTTTCTATACAGAGTGGAAATAATTGGTATTTTTAAACATTTTCTTGGCAAAATGATGAAAAAACACTTAAGTGTCTCACTTCTCAATGCTGTTGTCATTTGGGAAGAACTACTATTGAAAACAAACTTATGTCTTGGCAACCACTACATCTGAGTAAAGACAGGAAAAATGTCTTCACTGCTATTTATGGTAACAGCATCTAACAAACCTTCACATATTATTCCTTTTGATATCAAAAGCAGCTCTGAAAGAATTATTTAAATGGATAAGAATCAAATATAAACAATTTTGAAATATTCAAAGAAATTCACATATTTACACTGCCAAACTGAGTTCTTAATATTTTCTCAAGAACGTTGTATCAATAGTGTATGGTTAGAAAGTGCACACCAGCCAGGTGCAGTGGCTCACATTTGTAATCCTAGCACCCTGGGAGGCCAAGACAGGTGGATTGCTCAAGCTCAGGTAATTGAGAACAGCCTAAGCAAGAGTGAGACCCTGACTCCACTTAAAAAAAAAAAAAATAGGAAAATGAGTCCCGGCATTGTGGTACGCGCCTGTAGTACCAGTTACTTGGGAGGCTGAGGCATAAGGATTACTTGAGCCCAGGAGTTTGAGGTGGCTATGAGCTATGATGATGACACAGTACAATACCCAGGACAAGAATGAAATTTTAAAAAAAAGTATACCAATCCAGGTAATAGCAAATTTTTTTTTTTTTTTTTTTTGAGACAGAGCCTCAAGCTGTCCCCCTGGGTAGAGTGCCATGGCATCACAGCTCATAGCAACCTCCAACTCCTGGGCTCAAGCGAGTCTTCTGCCTCCGTCTCCCAAGTAGCTGGGACCACAGGCGCCCGCCACAACGCCCGGCCATTTTTTGGTTGCAGCCATCATTGTTGTTTGGTGGGCCCGGGTTGGGGATTCGAACCCGCCACCTTAGGTGTACGTGTACGTGGCTGGCGCCTTAGCCGATTGAGCCACAGGCACCGAGCCAATAGCAAATGTTTTAATCTCAAAACATTTTAATTAAAATTATAAAAGAATTTAACAACTTTAAGTGTTTAGAGAAAGGTCTTGCGTATGTTACAATTCTCCTATTTTAGATATTGTTACTTCCTAGTTTCCTGCTCTTAGATTTTCTAATACTAAAGATACATATCTGTTCTATCTTAAACTCTTAGTCCTAATTTTCAAACAGGTGACTATAAAATGACTGACACAGATGGCAACATACTAACAAATAGTTCACTCACAAGCATTGGAAAAAGTCACTACTGTACTACTAAAAGTTCAGGTAAAAGATCAGACAACAGCATTATCAGCTTATAGTATATAGAAGTGAAAATAAACTTATTTGAACAAGTAATAATAAGTTGTTTAAATGAAGAAAATATTCACTGTTTTCTAGTCTTCCATGCCAACTAAATTCTAAATATTCAGTTAATCTAATTTTACAAATGAGTTTATTTCTTTAAAAATGAATGTGTTTCAAAGCTGAATTTAACATTCAAGGCAATTAATCTGTAACTAAAAAGTTACCTTCCCTGTAATCATTCACTTAATATTTCCCTGAGGAATTTTTGTCCTAGTTAAGTACAAAATTTTCATTACTTTTTTCATTACTCTATAATGTGACTTCAAGGTATTGGTTATGAAGTCGTCAGGAAACAAAGTAATTACTAAAAAGAATTCATTCAAAGAAAGGATTATTTTATTTCAAAAAAATTTATTCTGACACATAAGAAAAAATAAATGTATTTCATAGCTGTGGATAGAAGCAAGGGGAAAAAGAAAGAGTAGATCCAAGGATGCAAGGTGAATGCCTTGTTCACCTCCTGAGCTTTTTCATGAACTGTCAATGTTGGCTGCCATCAAGTACTTCTCCTTGATGAATAAAATATCCTTGAAACGGTGGTCTCCTTTTCTTTCCTTCAGTAAGTTGCAAACATGGGGCTTTAGTTGGGTTTCTCCTTTTCATCATATCATCACCATCTTGTATGACAGCAAGAGACAGGAAGATCCTGGTAAGACTTTTGTTCACAACACCAATTGGCTACATCAGGACTCCTGAGACCCATGTACTGGAAGGGCACTCAAAATGCTGAGCTGGCCTAGTGGGTGGGCTGTGCTTGGGTGCACCCGCTATAACAGAATTTGGACCTGAAAATCAAACACCTGGCCTTAGGTGACTCCTCAAGCCTATAGAAGTGTGATACTCCATGTATGTTTGCCACAACCTTTTCGCTGCCTGGTAGTTAAGTGGTTTGAATCAATCTCAAACTGTTCCATCTGAAGGAGCCATACCAGAATTCTGTTTGAACAGGTATCAGAGATCAGGCACAGTGGCTCATACCTGTAATTCCTAGCACTCTGGGAAGCCTAGGTGGGAGGACTGCTTGAGTTCAAGAGTTTCAATGACCTTTTCAGTCCTTCAAGTTAAGGTCTTTATGAAAAAGGTGAGGCAGAATTAATCCAAGTCAGATTTGGTGACTTGGATTACCAAAAAGGTTGGGCTTCAAGGCAGCTACCTTTCTCCTAAAATGTTAGGTTCCTCAGTTCTTGGAACACTTTTGCTCAAAAAATGACTAGACACCCCAAAGTAAGGCAAGCATTAAACAAAGTTTTTTTTGTTTCTTTGTTTGTGTTTTTTGAGACAGAGTCTCAGTCATCCTGGGTAGAATGCCATGGCATCATAGCTCACTGCAACATCAAACTCTTGGGTTGAGTAATCCTCTTGCCTCAGCCTCCTCAGTAGCTAGGACTACAGGTCTGTGCCACCACACCTGGCTAGTTTTTCTATTTTTAGTAGAGATGGCGTCTTGCTCTTGCTCAGCCTGGTCTCAAACTCCTGAAATCAAGCAATTCATCTAGCTCAGCCTCCCAGTGTGCTAGGATTATAGGCCTGAGCCACCATACTTGGCAGAAACAAACTTTATTAAAGAAGAAAAAGATGGGCTTTCAAAGTAACAAAGTTTACAAAGCACAATACATTCACCATAGACAGCCAATGGGCCTCCATTACCAGGGCAGTAGGAAAAGAGGCAAAGAGGCCCATAGAAGGTATCTGTATAAATCTTTTTTTTTTGACACAGAGCCTCTAGCTGTCACCCTGGGTAGAGTGCTACAGCATCACAGCTCACAGCAACCTCCCACTCCTGGGCTTAAGCGATTCTCTTACCTCAGCCTCCCAAGTAGCTGGGACTACAGGCATCAACCACAACACCCAGCTATTTTTTGGTTGTAGTTGTCATTGTTGTTTGGCAGGCCCAGGCTGGATTCGAACCCACCAGCTCTGGTGTATGTGGCTGGCGCCTTAGCCACTTGAGCTACAGGTGCTGAGCCAATGAAATCTTTTTTTAATACATAATTTTTTTAAACTACTAAAAATAAGTCCCAGTTACTCAGCAGGCTAAAGCAAGACAATCACTTGAGCCCAAAGAGTTTGAGGTTGCTATGAGCTATGACACCACAGTACTCTACCAACGGTGACAAAATGAGACTCTGTCTCAAAAAAAAAAAAAAGTGCTACTGAAGAAATACACAGGAGAAAAACTAGAACAAATGGTACCAAAAAGTTTGGCCTTAAATCCAAACTTCTATGAAGTATCAGCTTCAAAATGACTTAAGAAACTAATTCATTTTAATAGTAATAGTTCTAGGACTCTTGAGAAACTTAAAAACTAAAATGATTACTATACTTTTAGAAAAAATATAAATTAGTTAGACTTGGTAACAATTTCCTATTGATTCCTGATTTCTGTAATTGTAAAAATAGTATAATATTTTCATTTAGACCTATTGTTTTAAAATTCTAGTACTGGTTTTCTCCCAGAAATAGAAAACCACTGCTATTATTAAAATTGATAAGCCCCACTTTTTAAAAGAATCTCACATACACTTGACCTTCTGTATCCGCAGATTCCACATCTGTGGATTCAATCAACCAAGGATCAAAAATATTCAGGGAAAAAAAATGGGTGGTTGTATCTTCACTGAAAACATACACTTTTTCCCCCTTTCATTATTCCTTGAACAATACAGTATAACAACCGTTTACACAGGACTTATACTATATTAGGCATTATGAAAAACAGAGATGACTACAAGTATACAGGAGAATATGCACAGATTACATACAAATACTACACCACTTTACACAAGGGACTTGAGCATCCTTGGATTTTTGTTTCTGCAGGGGGGTCCTGGAACCAATCCCATAGAGATACCAAGAGATTATTGTACTTCAAAGAACCATATAAGCTAACTGGTAACAAAAACAAACAAAAACACAGAAAAGAAAATTCAAGTGATCAATAAGTAAAAATTCTACCTAATCAACTGCACCCTGTTTCTTGAAAGACAAGTCCATCCTTCCTGCTCTAAGAGAAACATTTCACATTGTACTACAGCAACAGATAGCATACCACTTCCTGTTTATTTTAGCGTAAATTTTTTTTTTTTTTTTTGAGACGGAGCCTCAAGCTATCCCCCTGGGTAGAGTGCCATGGCATCACAGCTCATAGCAACCTCCAACTCCTGGGCTCAAGCGAGTCTCCTGCCTCCGCCTCCCAAGTAGCTGGGACCA
>CAUYQV010035098.1:0-23988 GCA_963574575.1 Galagoides demidoff | reverse complement strand
AAAACCACCACCAATGACAACCAAACTCCCACTAAAAACATTTTAATACATTTGGTCCAAGATTTAAGTTATTTTTCTGAAATACTGAAAAAAATAACAAAAGTCACCACCTGCTGGCAACATGATTCCTTCATATGTTCACCTCTTCTAAATGAATTAACATCTATAAGCATTACATTTAAATATTGAAATTAAGGCCAATGAGGTGAATCATGCCTATAACTTTATCACTCTGGGAGGCAGAGGCAGGTGGATCACTTGAGTTGCTTGAGTTCAAGACCAGCCTGAGCAAGGGCTAAACCATCCCACATTGTGGCAGGTGCCTGTAATCCCAGCTATTCAGGAGGTTGAGGCAAAAGGATTGCTCAAGCCCAAGAGTTTGAGGTTGCTGTGGGGTGTGATGCCACCACACTCTACCCAAGGCAAGAGTGGGACTATCTCAAAAATTAATGAATAAATAATAAGACAGAAAGTGTTGTTTTTTTCCTTGGGTTTGAAAAATGTCCTTTAAAGGATGGGCTAGTACCAAACTTATGTAAAACATCACCAGGGATTTGTGAAATTAGGAGAATTTCACCTTTCTTGGGGAAAAAATACACAGCACTGCCAGAACTTCCAAGATTGTTCATCTGCTTAGAAGTGACTGTTTAGTCCACCTTTTTTTTTTTTGAGACAGTTTTACTTTGTCACCCTCGGTAGAGTACTGTAGCATCACAGTTCACAGCAACCTCAAACTTTGGGCTCAAGCAATTCTCTTGCCTCAGCCTACCAAGTACTGGGATTACAGGCACCTGCCACAATGCCTGGATATTTTTTAGAGATGGGGTCTCATTCTGGCTCAGACTGGTCTCAAACCTATGAGCTCAAGGCAATCCACCAATTTGGCCTCCCAGAGTGCTAAGATTACAGGTGTAAGCCACTGCACCCAGCCTCACCTCTTTTCTTGAAATATTTTTTTTTCCTTTATAAACAGTTTCCACTTCCTTTTGCCCCCAAATTTAAAATCTTAGGAATAAAATGATGTGGGGCAGTACCCGTAGCTCAGTGGGTAGGGCACCAGCCACATACACCCAGGCTGGTGGGTTCAAACCCAGCCCGGGCCAGCTAAGCAATGACAACTGCAACAAAAAAAATTAGTGGGCATTGTGGTGGGCACCTGTAGTACTAGCTACTTGGAAGGCTGAAACAAGAGAATCGGCGCCTGTGGCTCAATCGGCTAAGGCGCCAGCCACCTACACCTAAGGTGGCGGGTTCGAATCCCCAGCCCGGCCCGCCAAACAACAATGATGGCTGCAACCAAAAAACGGTCGGGCGTTGTGGCAGGCGCCTGTGGTCCCAGCTACTTGGGAGGCAGAGGCAGGAGACTCGCTTGAGCCCAGGAGTTGGAGGTTGCTATGAGCTGTGATGCCATAGCACTCTGCCCAGGGGGATAGCTTGAGGCTCCGTCTCAAAAAAAAAAAAAAAGAAAAAGGAACAAACTACATGTGGTAAAACATAGGTTATATATCTCTTCTTGCTGTAGGAGAATCCACACTGTCCACAGTTCTTGGGCCACTGGGCTGTGCTGGACACTGCCCCAGGCACCAGGGAAGGGGTGATGGCTGACCAGGGATGGGATGTATGGTGCGAGGCTTATATCTGATTCTGGGGCTTGTCCCTTGAGGGCCTGGCATGTGAGGGGAGCACAGTGCTGGTGTCCCCAGGAGACAGTCCATCTACAGTGCCTGGCGCCCAGCCCGCCTCAGGAAAGGCCAGCTCCAAGCGTTAATGCTAACTCAGGAGAGTCAGTGAGGAAAGGTAGCTCCAGATATGAGGCAGAACTAGGCAGTGTGTGGGGGGAGTGGGAGCTATCCGTGTGGGGGCCAGGATAGTCAGAGCAAAACTACTGAGCCTCCTCAGACACAGGACAGACCCTGGACCTCTTTATAGACTGAACAAATGAGGATGTTTGGGTAGCCAGGAAGGAAGTTTCTAGACTGAATCCCACAGACTGGTCCTCAGCCACTCATGGCTCCAGCTTGTACTGCCAAAGGCCTGGGAGCTCAGGAGGGGCTTGGGAATCCTGCTCACACCTGCTACCTGGCCCTGGGAGTGCCAGAGGGAGGCAGAAGGCATTTGTGACCCTCAGAGGGACCTCTGACCCAGCCTCTACAGCACAGTGTCAAGGGCTCTGAGCCCAACAGCTTGGGTTCAAATCCCGGCCCCACCACTTGCTTGCTGTGTGACCTTGGACAAGTAGCTTCACCTCTCTGTGTCTCAATCTCCTCCTCTACAGGATTAGATTCTAGCTCTTCCTGCCCAGGGCGCTGGGGGTGGGAGTGAGGAGCACAGTGAAGTGCAGAGGCCAGGGCTGGGTGTGGAAGGAACTTGGTGAACCTGAGCTGTCCCTGGAACAAGATGATTCTGCCTATTTGAGAAAGGGCTTCAAGGGGGAACCTGGCAGCTTTTCGCAAAGAGGCATCGGGCTCCAAGGGCCTGGTGGTGGTTAGAGTGTGCAAGGAGGTAACAGTGGTAGAAGTGAGGCCATGGGGGTGTCTGAGGCTGACAGTGAGACAGGATAAAAGTGCCAGGTGGAGGAGCATCTGGGGGCTTCTAGAATTCCCTGGTCTCTATGCACTGGGGGCCCCAGGACCTTCCCCTTTGCGCGGCGCACACTTCCCCTGACCATCAGTGACTGTACGGGGGCCCAGTCATGGGAAGTCATGGGCCCTGGGAAGAGGGCATGTCCCTGTAGGATGGCCCTCCTGATGCTGTGTTTGTTCTGTTCTCAGGGGGAACTGGATCGGAGAAGCCCCCTACAAAACTGGCCGGCCCTGCTCCCAGTGCCCGCCCAGCTACGGAGGCGGCTGCAAGAACAACTTGTGTTACCGAGGTAGGAGACACCCCCAAGCCCTGTGCACGGACTGTCCCCTCAGTCTGAGTCATAGAGCATGTCCCATGGAGGGGCCAAAGGCAGCAGAGACATTAAAGCCCCTCCCCAAGACCTTGAGAGGCCCTGACAGCCCCCACAGGGCCTCTCCTGGGCCAGAAGCCCCACTAGGCGCTGGACACAGTGTCCAGGGGAGACACGTCCCTCACCCTCGGCGGCATTCACAGCTTGATCCAAAACAAAGAGCGAGCCAGTAAAAGTGAACAACTGGCCTGGGGAGCCCCTGGTGACAGGCACAGTGACCCTGGCCTCGCTCTGCCGGGCTTTGTTTTGGGCCATCTAGGATGTTTCCACTGGTTCCACAGCTATAAATAGCATGTGTTTTTTTATGCCTAAAGCATTTATCACGTTTTGGAATATTTCCTTAGGATCCTAGACGCTATGTCCCCGGAGGGGCCTATCTGGGCCGAGGGGCAGACCAGGTTTTTGTGGCTGAGATTGGGTTTTTAGGGCTCTCCCTGCAGCCTCCTTGCCACTAAAAGACCTCTCAGGGCTGGGTGGGCTCCACAGGCAGGGGTGGGCAGGTGGGAGGGCTCCGGGGTAAAGACCGAGTGGGCTAGTGGGCAGGTCCCAGACCCTCTCTGTTGCCCCGGCCCGCTGTTCACAGTCAAGCCTGCCCACTTATGGAGGGGACATCTGGGAGGGAATGAGGGTAGAATGGTCTGGACATCAAGGGAGGGGACGGCTCTGTCTGCAAAACCAGCCCTGATAAACCAGCTCGCGCCTGGTTCCTGGGGATGTGCCCCACGTGGGGTGGCTCTGGTGTCACAGACAGTGCACCTGCTCCATGCTCACGGCCCCCAGACTCCTCATGAACCTTGACTGCCAGCTCACTCCAGTGCCAGCAGGGCCACATGGCCAGGTGTTCTGCACGATGTTTGAGTAAAAATATACTCCTAATATCCAGAGTCATTTTCAGAGAACAAACACACAGAGAGAGACCTTAGACCTACCCAACAAGGCCCTGGGTATTTATTTCTTTATTTTTGGTGGAAAATACCCAACTCCACTGGGCAAGCATCCCAATTTTCTTAGCTAACCACGCAGAAAGTCTGCTCTAAAGCAGCTTATCTGCATAAGCTCCTTAATAAGTGCGCATTGAGGGAGCCTGATGAGGTCTTGACCTCTAATGGAGACGGAGCAGGAATAAGGTTATTAAAAAAGATTTTCTTCCCCACCCAGGCCCTCCCTGTGTGGTGATAAATGGTGTGGGCTTTAGGAAAAGGCAGTTTGACTCCCAGCTCTTCAAGCTTGGGCAGGTCACTTAGCCTCTCTGAACCTCAGTTTCCTCATCTGTGAAATGGGGCCTGTCCTGCCCCCTAAGGTACCAGAGGTTGACATGACAAAATGCCAGGGAGAGCCCAGCCAGCGCTTGGTCCATGTTCAGTAAACATGAGCTTTGAGGTTTGTTACCAATTTTAGAACCAGGTGAGAACCCACAAAGTGATGTAAATGAAACTCTGGGCCCGAGACCCCTGGCCCAGAGCTGGCCAGCGTGTACCACAGCCTTGTAGTGAACTCTGCACGGAATTTCCCCAGGTTCGCACAGGGCGGCGTCATGAGGATGTGCTCACATCCAGCCCGGACTCTGGGTGAGCGCGCTACTTCCCATGTGTGTGTCTGAGGGCAAGGACTGTCTGCCCGTTTTCTTAAATAGCGAGCCCTCAAACGCTTCAGACAGCTTTACCAAAGGACGTTCGGCTAAATAAAGCTGCGATTATGAGGTTTAAACATTCTAAAGACCAATGGAAGAAAGCCCGCTGACTCCGGAGCCAGCTCCAGCTCTCCATAAAGGCCAAACCTGAATGGCCTCATTGACAGGGAGAGTGGACGGGCGTCCGGCAGCCTCTGCAAACCCAGCATCTTCCCGAAGTTCCCACCTACAGCTTTTGCTATCCGTGGTGCTTTCAGGGTTTCCCTATTGAACCTCCTCAGTCCTTAATGCTGGACACATTTTTTTTCCTTTAGGGGATAGAATTTTCAGGGGGTGCTGATTATTTAGCAAATTTTGTTGGGCTGGAATTTACAGCTGGGTGTTCTGGGGGTCTGGATGCAGGTTCCAGGTACGCTGTGCCAGGTGCCAGGTGTGCAGTGGGGTGTGAAGTAGGCTGGTCCCCGTCCCCAGGAGTTTGCAGCTGGTGGATGAGATAGACGGTGGGGCATGGCAGCCCATGCTGCTCGGAGCAATATGGAGTGATCCGTGAGCCTCAGAATGGAACTGGGGCTCAGGGTTGCTTGTTACCTTTTGGCTGAGACCCAGCCACTCTCCTCTTGGGATAAGCTTCGCCTAGAGTGGTGGCCGTGGGGTAGCAAATTAGTCAGTGAAAAGCTGCAGGTGCACAAGCTCAAGAAGCATCGGAGAATCACTCTCCTGCCCATCAGATACTTGTCTAACAGACGCAAAACTCGTAGTCTGCCCTTTACCCAAGGGAGCTCATTGCTTTTAAGGAGTAGAAATAAGATTTAAGGGTTAATAAATACTTGATGAAGCTTGGATTTTTTTTTTTTTTGCAGTTTTTGGCCGGGGCTGGGTTTGAACCCGCCACCTCCGGCATATGGGGCCGGCGCTTTTGAGCCACAGGCGCCACCCCGATGAAGCTTGGATTTTAATCTAAACCACAGAGAGGCCTGCGAGGGGCTCTTCCTTCTTGAGGTGGTTCTTACCTCAACACATCCATGTCTGTGTCCTTCAACCCCCCTGGGAGGCAGGGTTTCCAGACCTGGTCTGATGATGTCTGTAAGGCATGGCAGAGAGGGGTCCCCCGGCAGAGATGCCCATGCTTCACCTTGGATAAGGCCACACAAGGCCAAGGCCACGAAAATCTCAGTTAGTTTCTTTGCTGTGGCTGGAATTTACGGCTGGGTGTCCTGGGGTCTGGATGCAGGTTCTGATGGGCAGTTTGTCACTGTCTTTCAAAACAAAAACTGGAAGATAAGTGAACTGATGCTTAGTAAGTACAATTTATTCAGTTAATTAAACTGTTTCCAGACATGAATTCACGGTCATCGTTGAGATGATATACACTGTCCCTGCAGGAAGTTTGAGACCTGGTGAACTACATTTTTGTTTTTAACCAGGAATTGGGTCTTTGGGTATTTCGGCATGAGGATTCCAACATTATTAGCAAAACCCCAAGGTAAAGAAAGAAGTTGACCTGGTCAGATGGTCCTGACTCGCAGCAGGAGAGAAAGAACCAGAACGTGCTGGTGGGGCGGGGCAGCAGCTCCTAAGAGCATGACCACTGGTCTTCATGCCCTTGATTGGGGGCGTGATGAGGAAGACCCTGTCCCCAGTGAAAACTTGGGGGCAAGGGACCCACAGGAGAAATAGTTCCAGCTTTGGGTCAGGGGTTGGGGCCATTTCTGAAAGCTCCTTCCTTGGCCAGTTGGATGCATGGAGGAGGCGGGACAAGAAGCCATTATGATAATCCAGGTGTGGGCGCCAGGGCCTTCTAACCTCTGGTCAGGCCAGCTGCTCTTGGGGCCAAAGCAAACACAGTAAGCGGAGAACCCATCCAGCTCATCTTGGCTGGTAGGATTCCACCTGGCCGGGTCTGTTCTGAAATATAACTTTCTCTTTGCAGCTGAAATGACTCTTTGTAAAACCAAACCTCAAACAAGTTCAGTTTTCAAATTGCCTTTTCCCTCTCAAGTGCATTTTTTGTTGAATCTTGTGTGATATATTTTTTTTTCCCCGCCGCTGTTAAGAAGAGACCTACCACCATAACCCTGAAACCGACGAGATGAACGAGGTGGAAACGGCTCCCGTTCCTGAAGAAAAACACGTCTGGGTCCAACCGAGGGTGGTCAGGCCCACCAAGCCCAAGAAAACCTCGGCGGTCAGCTACATGAGTGAGTCGGCCGTCTTCTGCCCCATCCCGCCCCGTCCCCTGCCTCGGCCTGCCCTCTGAGCCACCTCTGGGGTTGAGAGGCCTCCAGGTTGACAAACAGTGGGGAACAGGGTGGGGCAAAACTTGCAAAAGCACCGTCCTGAGACGTGTTTTAAAAATGATATTTTTATGTCATTTCAAAAGCAAGCATTATAGGAGTTGCTCTTGGGTGGCATTTTTCCTGCCCAGGTGGGTATTTTAAGGTTAGACCTTCCCTCATCCTTTCAAAGGGGACCTGGGTTGAAACTGGGTTCCTCTGAGAAGCACTGGCCTCCCTCAGGCAGAACACAGAGCACCGGCGTGGGGGCCGGCTCCTCTCCAGCCTTCGCATGTCTTTCTCCCCGACAGTCCATCTTTCCATAGCGTCCTTTGACCAGGAGATATGCTGGCACCTTTATGGATTCAGAAGTCCTAACTGGTGCCATCGTTTCTTTTAATAATATATAATATCACTTCTTCTCAAAACTTTAACACACCTGCAAGACTCCGATACGTCCCTATGAAATTAACAAAACAGGAAAGTTTAGCCAATGGGGAGACAGCCCGGGTGAGCACGGCTGGGCGCCCTGCCCCGTGGGCTTGGAACGGAGTCCACCTTAGCCCCCTTAACTCCTGCCCTCCAGAACCCGATGGGGGCCACGGGCACGTGGTGGTGAACTTCCACAGTCCAGTTCACCTTTTCACTTAATGCTCACAAAAAACCTTGGAGGTGGGAATTGTAACCGTGCTCAGGGCTCATGGGTGTAAATTGAACCCCGGAGAGGGGAAGTCAGTTGTCCAAGGTCACACTGCTACTACAGAGTGGCGGGTCTGGGGTTCAAGGTTCCCGCCTAGGGCCAGCGGTAATTAGTCATTGCCCTTAATCTTGTTATGGCACGGATTACAGAACGTTCTGGACTCTCTTAGAGTGGGGAGGGGTCTTCTAGCCCTACATGCACCTTCCTGCTTTCCTGCTGTGACGTGTTTCTGTGTTTCTCTCCCAGCCCAAGTCATCAGATGTGACACCAAGATGAAGGACAAGTGCAAAGGCTCCACCTGCAACAGGTGAGGCCTTGGGGGGGGGCGGGGGAGGGCGTCCTGCCACCGTGCAGGGCCTGCTGGTGCCAGGTCACACCACGGCCAGTGGGCTGATTGCCACCAAACCAAGCTGGGTAGAAACTCACAGAAAAATGGTATTAGTGCTCTTTGCACAAAAGTGCAAGGCTGAGGGACAGCAAAGCCCTCACTCAGTTTGCTTTATGTCATAAAATAGAGTCCCCTCCGCCTGCTGCCCCTTCTGACAGTCTTGGCACACCAAGATATCCACCTCTGTCAACCCAGACCACTGCGTCTCACGCTCGGCACTGCTGACGTTCTGGGACAGCAAGTTCTTTCTGGTGGGGGCTGTCCTATGTGTCATGGGATGTGTGGCAGTGTCCCTGGCTTTGACCCACAAGAAGCCAGCAGCGTTCTCCCAGTTAGGACAACTGAAAACATCTCTAGATGTTGATAACTGTCCCTTCTCCTGGTGGTTGAGAACCACTAACGTAGAGAGTTGATGAGCTCTGGGACTCCTCCCCCCAGCTGTGTATTCCCGTTAAGTATGTTGTCCCTGGTGGGGACGGGACCACATCCTGCTGACCACTACCAAGTGCTTTCTCAGTGAGCTCCAGCAGAAAACCCCACCATGGGTGGCGCCTGTGAGTGGGGCACTGGTCCCATATGCCGAGGGTGGTGGGTTCAAACCCAGCCCTGGCCAAACTGCAACAAAAAAGCAGCCAGGCATTGCAGTGGGCGCCTGTGATCCCAGCTACTTGGGAGGCTGAGGCAAGAAAATTCCCTAAGCCCAGGAGTTGGAGGTTGCTGTGAGCTGTGATGCCATGGCGCTCTACTAGGGGTGACAAAGTGAGACTTTGTCTCAAAAAAAAAAAAAAAAGAAAACCTCACTTCTTAACCCAGTGGTTCTCCCACCCTGATGGTAAACTGCTGTTAAAAACAAACAATAGATTACAGCATGTGCGGATTCCCTTGGTGTAAACTCTGCTGATTATGGATTAGAATCAATCTGGGGGAGCGTTTTTGTAAGTACTCATTCCAGGCCAGGTGCTGTGGCCCACGCCTGTAAGCCTAGCACCCTGGGAGGCTGAGGCAAGAGGATCACTTGCACTCAGGAGTTCAAGACCAGCTTGAGCAAGAGCGAGACCCTATCTCTACTAAAAGTAGAAAAACCAGCCAGGTGTTGTAGTGTACCTATGGTCCCACCTACTCAGGGGGCTGAGGTGGGAGGATCACTTGAACCCAGGAGTTTGAGGTTCCTGTGAGCTATGACAGCACAGCACTCTAGCCTGGGCAACAGAGTGAGACTCTTCAAAATTTAAAAAGCATGCTCATTGCAGAGGCCCCTGAGCAGAGTTAGCCAGCCTGAGGTGAGAGAGCATCACACATGGTTGGGTGTCTTACTGAGTGCTTTAAAGCCCCTTCCTGTGGTTCTGACATGCGGCCAGTGCACCAGCCCATGCCAGGTATGTAATCTCAAACCCCAGAGCCTAGTAGAATCTCCTGAGGGCAGTCTGTTGATCATTGAGATTCAGAGTCTCACCTAGGTCCCAGGAGGTTGCATGAGCTCGAGAATGTCCTAGTCTTACTTTGAGAAACTATAAAGCAGAGGCCTGGAAGAATGGACCTGGACAGATTTGGAAGTGAGGGGAGGAGGATTTGGGCTCAAAAAAACGAAGGGGCCGGGGGTGGTGGCTCACACCTATAAACCTAGTGCTTTGGGAGGCTGCTCCCTGATGGCCTAGCACACGCCCTGGAAGGCTTAATGAATCTGTCAAGCTGACCGAATCATTTAACATCATCTGTTTGGAGGTTGAAGTGTGTCTGCCAAAAAGACCGAGCTTGGTTTTGGCAGTGCTGCTGCCAGGCTGCTCTTTCTGGCCGTAAACAGCCAACAGGTGCAGCCGCCTCGCTGCGATCCTTAGGTTCACAAGGGGGAAAACCACATTAGCGGGAAAGGGGACCTGATTCCTCTTCCTATGAAATCTGGCATCAGTTTAGCTAAAGCTGAATCGAGTTAATTAAAACATGTTGAAAAGAGAAGGTAGAAGCACCTGCTGTATACCACAGGGGTTTGGAATTTGGTTTGCCAGGAGGGCCGTGCTCAGAGGGCTGCGAGGTGGACCTTGAGCAGCCCAGGAGGAGGCCGTTCAACAGGCTCGGACACAGTCCCACGGACGCTGCAGTTGGCCAGCAAATACTGCAAAGTAAAACCAAATGAATTCATTGGTGAGATGGGTTAAGTGTAGTGATGGAGTAACCTTACCTCACATCGTCTGTCCTTGTGACATTGGTGCATCTCTGTGTTAGACAAATTGGGAGGAAGCAGGCAGCTCCTAGAAGCAGTGTCCACTCCGCCAACTCCCGGGTCCTGCGGTGATGACCTGCTTTTCTGTACTCTAAGCTCAGCGTGGGAATATCACACCTGAGTACTCAATGGAGGGGGAAAAAAAAGGATTAGAGAACATTCCCTCTCAGACAGCATCAAAACGGATCCAGAGTTAGGGGTGGATGGGGCACTCCCCACCCAGGGAGGAGGTGAGGATCCGTCCTCACAAAGACCGCCAGAGGCCCCAGTCCAGAAGCACAGGCTCAGCTCTGAGCTGCCCTGAGCTGCACCTCTCCCCTCACTTGTGCTGGTGGACGCTGTCCCACACCCCAGCACACCAGTTTTCTGTACCTGGTGCTTTTGCAAAAGTGATATCCACTTGACTTATTTTCTGACTTGAATGAGTATCTTGTTCATTGTAAATAATTCAGGAAAACAACAACACAGCCAAGTATGAGGGAAAAAATACGTGTCCCAGAATATCACCAGTACCAGTAGCAGCTCGATGTTTCTTGCCGGGCCGTTTTCTGCATGTGGACGAGGCTGATGCTGTTGTGCATTTTCACGCGATGTTTTCCAAAGTCAGTAAGCCCCTGTCACACACGTCACGCTCGGTGGCTGCGTCACCCCCTGCACGGGGCGTGTTGGGCCGTTGTTCTGACACCTGTTGCCTAATTCCCCGTTGTCTGCAATTACACAAAATTGGAATATGCTTCCAGCTCTGACTTTCTCGCCTGGGACATAAACTCACAAGGCCAGTTGGGGAGCCAGTGGTTTGCACTAGGTTTTTTTAGGGGTGAAGGTGATACATGCTTTCCTGAGCAGGAGTGCCATTAACGAGTTTTACCCTTTAAAAAAAAAAAACTCTGACAATGTGGTGCCTAGAAAATTAAATCTCCTTTTAATTTGAACTTCTTTAAATGGACTTTGAGAGTCTTTTTTTTTTTTTTGAGACACAGTCTCACTATCTTGAGCCCTAAACTTTTGGGCTTAAGCGATTCTTTTGCTTTAGCCTCCCAAGTAGCTGGGACTATAGGTGCCTGCCACAACATCCAGCTATTTTTTTTTTTTTTTTGGTCACTTTTGGCCAGGGCTGGGTTTGAACCTACCATCTCCAGCACATGGGACTAGCACCCTACTCTTTTGAGACACAGGTGCCGCCCCAGCTATTTTTTTTATTGTAGTTGTCATTGTTGTTTAGCAGGCCCAGGCCAGGTTCGAACCCACCAGCCCCGGTATATGTGGCCGGCACCCTAGCCGCTGAGTTACAGGTGCTGAGCCGGGTTTGAGAGTCTTTTGGGGTGCATTTGGAGCAATCTGTCTTCCGTGAATTGCTACCCATTCATATACCTTTAACAAGACTCTTAGGCACATGAAAATAGCCTTTTAGACTACATGAGGCTCTCTGCACCTGTGGGTTCAATCACCACTGTTCAGAAATATTAAAAAAAATACAATTGCATTATAGCAATTTAAAAAACACAAATTTAAAAGCAATAAAGCATAACAACTATATACCATTTACATTGTATTAGGCATTATAGGTAATGCAAGATGATTTAAAGTATAAGGGAGGGTGTGCATCAGTTCTATGTAAATACTGTATTGTATTTTATGCAAGGAACTTCAGCAGCCACAAATTTTGGTCTGCTGGAGTCCTGGAACCAATTCCCTGAGGACATCACGAGACGATTACATGGTGCTCGTGTGAATATGAACTTGAGTCTGAGCCAGGGTAAATTGTGACTTGTCTGACAGCAGTGGAATCTACGTTCACAAAGCTTTTCTACGTTCAATAATAGAGCTGTCAAAGAGAAAAATGATCAGAACCTCCGTGTGATTTTATCAACATCTTTATCTCTGGACGTCATTTTATTTCTCCCCGCCAGGTATCAGTGCCCAGCAGGCTGTCTGAACAACAAGGCAAAGATTTTCGGGACCCTGTTTTACGAAAGTGTAAGTGTGGCCGGTTACTTCTTTAAATGGCTCGTGTAGAATCCTGTCGTGTTGCTTTTAAAGGAAGTTGGTGGTTTTCCAGGGAAAGATTTTCTTTCCTCTCCCAAATCAGACCTGGTGTTTCCAGAGCTGATCCGGCTGTACGTTCACGGGCTCACAGACTTGTGAAGTCACTTTTAGGAACTGGACTGATCCTCACGGACGCCAGTCTCCCTCTTAGTTGGGGTGTTAATATGGTCATCTGAATGGGGAGAAAGGGCTGTTTGTCGCTGTTCTTACTTTGTAAATACTTGGAAGAATTTTTTTAGATAAGCGACCCTAGGAACAAAGACGTGGTTATAGAGAGAGGTTAGCCTCAGAAGTTGGGGAATCCTGGCCTGTCTTTTTGGCTGATAGCAGGTTGAGGACAGCCACGTGGGTATTTCTGACAAAGATGAACCCAGAATGGAAGTGTGGTCGCCCTCTCCTCCCGCAGGCCTCCAGCATATGCCGGGCCGCCATCCACTACGGGATCCTCGATGACCAAGGGGGCCTGGTGGACATCACTAGAAACGGGAAGGTCCCCTTTTTTGTGAAATCTAACAGAAACGGCATCGAGTCTTCCAGGTAACTGTTCTGTGATCAGGGTTCCTGAAAACATTTTCTCCTGGTGATGAAAGTGGTGTTGAAACTTGGAAATCACCCCTACTGGCAATTTAGCCTCCTTCATTCCAGTGGGGTTTTTTCAGGTATGAGCGTAACTTGGCTGAATTTCATATCCAACTTTTTCTACCTTCCAAATCACCAGGAGGGCTCCAGGCTGGTGGTACCTGGTTGTGTAGGCGAATTCCTGTCTAGAACTTTTTCTGCTCCCTGAAGAATGAGGTCTTTTAGTTTTTTAATGTCCCTGCTTTTCCCCCAGGATAATGATTGTCACAGAGAGTGGATGGATGGAGGGACAAGTCTTCCTCCTCATCTATAGAGCAGCGGGGAGGGCACTCAGGGGTGTTCCCACCTGTTCTGTGTATAGAGCCAGAGCCATAGGTGACCCCAGAGCCTGTGGAACCTGGTGCAGGGCTGCCAGGTCAAATAGACCCGGTTCCACTTCTTCCCTGGCGTGTGGCTCCTGTTTCTTCTCCTCTTGGGGCAGCAGGGTCTTCATGTACAAGGAGAGTCCCAGGAGGAGCTGGTCTGCACAGGGAAATGAGCCAGTTAGGAAAGGGGTGTCTCTGAGCCCTCAGGACACTCAGGATCCCCCTTCCCAGCCAGGACCCTGCACCTGGCACAGCAGGGGACATGGAGGACACCACTCACCCTCACTCCAGCCTCGGCCACCGTGCATCTCTGGTACTTTGAGCACTGCCCATGCGATGTACACTTACAAGGGCAATTCAGGGACTCGCCAGTGTCAAACGCCCATCCCAGGGTCTGTGACAAAGGATTGAACGGTTGCTCTCGTGATTGTTACAAGGTGGCATGTCCTGTCCAAACTGAGGCTACTGGGGAATTTAAAAAAATGAGAAGAGTCACTTCCCTTTGAGGAGTCTTGGTTGTCAGGTGACGTTGCAATGTTCCTCTTCTGCCTAAGTGCTGCGTGGCAAGGTGAACAGAGTGAAGAGCAAGGAAGTTTAAAAGGAGCAAAGGAAACACTGGTGTAAACGCTGCCGGGGCCACTTACACACCGGCCTGAAGAGGCTCTATGCAGGCAGCCCTGCCGCCAGAGCTCGGCCTCAGGTTCTGATCCCGTGTTACCGGCGATGCTTGTCCCGGAGGCATCTTGTCCCTCCCGGTGGTCATCTTTGCATCCAGAGCAGGGGTTCTCCGTGTTTTAGAATTCAGGAGTCTGCAGACATGGTTGCCAAACAATGTACAGTTTTATTCTCTAGTCGAAATGCAGTATTTCCTCCCATGACGAATTTTGGCCACAAACCAGACTGGCATTAGCAGGACAAGGGTCTTTCTCGCTGGAAGAGTCCCAGTGCTGCCAATTTCTTGAAACACAGTCCCTGGTGCCACCCTCCCACCTCTAGATTCGACTGGTTAATGCGTGAATAAGGAGGTACAGCTTTAACTGGGACACAGATGGGCTTTCGCACCTTGAGAACATTAATTAATAATAACTGATTTCCTTTGTCAGATTTCAAATTGATCTTAGATGTTTTTGGAACTCCTTAGAAGGGGTCTGTAGGCTTCACAAGACTGCCAGAGGAATCTTAGATACAAAAAAGGTTAAGAAGGCTTGATGCAGTCTAGAATACTCCGAGACCTTTCAGGCTGATGGGGGGCAGGCAGGAAAGTGTAAAGCTGAGGCTGTAAATAAGTACTAGAGTTAAGTGTGCATTTTTAGAGGCAATGCTGTTTGCACTTACCAAATGTTTTTTTTCACAGCAAATATAAGCCTTCCAGCTCGTTCATGGTATCAAAAGTAAAAGGTAAGCTGGCCGGCTTTGTATGTGACCTAATACCACTATCTTGGATTTAGTTAATGTTTTAATGTTAATCATGCCTGTTAACATTGTTCTCAGCATTGCAAAGCCTTTTTCAAGAGGTTTCTGAGGCGGTCGTATCTTTAACCAGTTTCTAAGCACATCTGGACTTGAAACTGGCCTCACATTGCTGAGCTGAAACACAGGCCTGAGGTTGCCAGATGAATGTCACAGAAATCCTGATATCTGGGGCTAGAGATTTCCTGGACGTGCCACTTTGCATGGATTGGCTGCCTGGAGTTCGATAGTTAGATTAGTAATGTCTGCCACTGACAGGAGAGGGAGACTGGGGAAGTGCGTGGCATACATCTGCCTTCTCTGGCCCAGCTTTTTACATTGCTTTTTTGGGTATGTTCATTTAGCAGGGCAGAAGGCCTGGGCGGGAGGGCAGGAGGCCTGGGTGGGAGGGCAAGGTTATAGTAGCCTGACTGTGTCTTCAGTTAGAGTGATACCAGGCAGGTCAGGATGCAGGAAAACCATTTCAGCATTCACTGCTTTCCTTTGGGAAAGTGACTCTTGTCATTCGTCTGGGATTTAAGAATATCTGATTAGACATCTTAATAAAAATATATAATAGCACTTTTTTCTTTTCTTTTTCTTTCTTTTTTTTTTTAGAGACAGAGTCTCCCTTTATTGCCCTTGGTAGAGTGCTGTAGCATCACAGCTCATAGCAACCTCCAACTCGTGGGCTTAGGCAATTCTCTTGCCTCAGCCTCCTGAGTAGCTGAGACTACAGGCACCTGCCACAACCCCCAGCTATTTTTGTTGTTGTTGTTGCAGTTTGACTGGGGCCAGGTTCGAACCTGCCACCCTCAGTATATGGGGCCGGTGCCCTACCCACTGAACCACAGGTGCCCCCCAGCACTTTTTTCTTATCACAAAAAGAATACCTGTTTGTTCTAGATAATTTAAAAATACAGAGGAATAATTTTTTATTTTGTATCTATTTTAATTTTTTTTTTTTTTTGAGACAGAGTCTCACTCTTTCACCCTGAGTAGAGTGCTGTGGCATCATAGCTCACAGCAACCTCAAACTCTTGGGCTCAAGCAATCCTCTTGCTTCAGTCTCCTGAGTAGAGATTACAGGTGCCCACCACAACACCCACCTAGTTTTTCCATTTTTAGTAAAGACAGTGTTTTGGTTTTGCTCAGGCTGGTCACGAACTCCTGAGCTCAAGCAATCTACCTGCCTTAGCCTCCCAGGGTGGTGGGATTAACAGGTATGAGCCCCCATGCCTAACCCAAAGGAACAATTTTTTAAAACTGACTTGACTTAAATTCTACTTGTCAGAGATAACCACTGGGAACATTTTGGTGGATTGTCCGGTTTATTTTCTCTATGTATTTAAAGTACGGATATTGATAGTCTATATATTGATAGCCTTTAAAATTTGAAATGGAATTCCGTACAATTTGGAAGCCTAAATTTTTCCCTAAATAATGGTTTGTCAGAAATATATTTCTGCGACTTTAAACGTTCCTGTAAACCTGACTTTGGTGATCTCCCCATGACCCCAGTGACGTACTCTGGACCCCTCTGTTGGATGGTTGCATGGCCCATTTCACAGGCATGTAGCCTGAGGTCCAGGCTCGCCGGGGACCTCACCCTCTCCCTCTCCCTTTGCGTTTTCATTCACAGTGCAGGACTTGGACTGCTACACCACTGTCGCTCAGCTCTGCCCGTTTGAAAAGCCAGCAACCCACTGCCCAAGGTAAGGCTTCAGGAGGGGATTTCAGGAAGCAGTTGCCAAGAGTCAGGGCAGGCTTGAGGGAAGCAGGGTCTCTCCTGTCAGGGGCAGGGGCATCGCCTTTTCATGAGATGTCACTGGCATCTGGTTTTGCCTATACTGGGGCTGAGTGATGGGGGCTCCATGCTGGGTGCACGAGGAAATCAATCCTTGTGCTTACAGTCAAGGACCACTAGACCCTCAGACACTGGCTCTCAGGCCGGGCTATGTGCTGGGAGCTCTGGGTGAGGCATCGACAGTTCCCGGGGCCCTGCCCAGAGGCCTCACCAGGTGACTCTAGTGTGCAGCGTGGTCCCAGGACCCTGCTCTAGCAGCTATTACTGAAAAGGGATGATGTGCCCCTTGGCTGTGCTTTTTTCCCCACTGGAGAGTGTACTGGTATCAACTTCAGCACAACCGTGCTGGCCTCAAAGCTCTTCCCACCCTGCCTGGGATGGTCCTGGAGACCTGTCATTCTTGTGCATTAGATCGGCTCTACCCCAGCAGTTGAGATGTCACACATGCCCTCTAGATTAGCTTGTCATTTCTGGTGCTTGATCTGTAAGACTTCCTGTGAATCATGTAAGAAGCTTTTAAAAACCTAGCTTCAGGCTGGGTAGCGGTGGCCCATGCCTGCAATCCTAGCACTCTGGGAGGCTGAGGCAGGTGGATTGCCTGAGCTCATGAGTTGGAGACTAACCTGAGCCAGAGCAAGACCTCATCTCTAAAAATAGCCAGGTGTTATGGCAGGTGCCTGTAGTCCCACCTACTTGGGAAGCTGAGGCAAGAGAATCACTTGAGCCCAGGAGTTTGAGGTTGCTGTGAGTGGTGCCACCACGACACTCTACGGCGGGTGACAAAGTGAGACTCTGTCTCAAAAAACTAAAAATAAATAAATAAAAACCCAGCTTCACTGACAGACACAATAAAGTCTGGCCATTGTTGAGTATACAATTGGAGGTGTTTGGGCAAATGCTACACAGGGCCACGACCACCACATCAAGATGTAGGATGTCACACTCGCCCCAGAGAGCGCCTTGGCGGTTAGTCCTCCCTCCCCTAAACCCCTGCCTCTGTGGAACTCCTTCCTATCCCTATAATTCTGTCTTTTCAACCAAGTTATGGAGGTGTCACTGTGGATTTTTGCATCTGGCTTCTTTTGCTCCATGTCATTTTTGAGACGCATCCATCGTTCTGAGTGCATCGGGAGTTTGTTCTGTCCCATCTCCATGCTCCATGCCATCCGCTAGGCGTCCTAGTTTGTCCAGGAAATAGGTTCTGCCGGCATCTGCCCAAACCTGAATGAACTGGTTCTTGAGGGTGATGCTTCCCGGCTTAAAGTAAAGGTAACGTTTATCACCGCAGTGCCTGGGAGAGCTTCGCAGAGGGGGTGCAGAGGAGCCTCCTTAGGTGGAGACAGCCCACGTCCCTGGGTCACACTCACTTGTGTATAGTTGTTCTCAGCCTTCAGAAGACACATCAAGAGACAAGGCTACCTTCACACAGAGCAGGCTTTCTGCCTTAGCTCCTCTGTGAAGCTAGAAGTATGGTGGGAAGCCCCCGTACCCTGGGTGGACAGGCTCTGAAGATAAGGGCTCAGGATGGGTGGTGACTCAGCGGGTTCTCCACGGACAACAGGTGGGGACCTCAGGGCTAAGCAGGAAAAAGCCCTGGGAAGGTCCCTGCCTGGGAAGAAGAGTAATGGGGGGGGGGAGGCATCTCCCCTGGGGCTTTTCTTTGACCCCCTCCTCCCTGCCTAGTGGGGATAATGGCCTTTTAGTACCCCAAATATTAAAGAGAAGCAGAGAGAAGAAATTTCAGAAAATACAAACAAAAAAAGAAAAACTCGACAGAGTCCAGCATCTGAAATATTCAGCTTCTGACCTGCTGTTCCAAGGGAAGGAAGTATTCTCAGATGCCCCAATTCTTCGCTTTTCTTTTTCCTTTTTATATCTTATTCTACCCCTTGGGCTAGCTGAGAACTTTTTGGTTTTTAAAATCTACACGTCAGCACCCTTTCTCTCCACCCCCAAGAACTGTTTCAACTTCTGTAGCCTCTGGCCAGATCCCAGATGGCTTCTGGCTGCCATTTTGGTTTCTTGGTCCCTGGGCTCCAGGCCACAGGGACTGTTCCAGATAAACACAAAAGACCTTTTCTTAAGGAAGGCTCCTGCTCTTTCCTGGTTTGAATCTCTCAAATCACCTAGGGTCCACCCATTTCCGGCTTGAGGATACCTCCCCATCCCTTGGGCCGTAGGTGGGGCTATGGCGACTGACACAGGTGATCTAACCCTTCTTTCCTGGGGTTATCAGCGTCCCCGCCTAGGAATATTCTGTCACTCACTGAGCTGAGGGCTCTCCACCCTTTCCTCCCCACATAGGAGTGGCCTAAAAAAGAAGCCTATTGATTATAATCTCTACACCATGCCCATGACATGAACTGGCCAACTCCCAAGAGCGAGAGGCACAATCTCACAATTCCACACTCACGTCTCTTAGATTTTCAGTCCTCACCTTTTTGTCTGTGCAAGTCTCTTTTTTTTTTTTTTCTGAGACAGAGCCTCAAGCTATCCCCCTGGGTAGAATGCTGTGGCATCACAGCTCACAGCAACCTCCAACTCCTGGGCTCAAGCGAGTCTCCTGCCTCAGCCTCCCAAGTAGCTGGGACTACAGGCACCCGCCACAACGCCTGGCTATTTTTTGGTTGCAGCCATCATTGTTGTTTGGTGGGCGGGGCTGGATTCAAACCTGCCACCTTAGGTGTATGTGGCTGGCGCCTTAGCCACTTGAGCCACAGGCGCCGAGCCACAAGTCTCTTTTTAATGTGTTTTTAATTTCCTAAAGACACTGGTTAAGAAAAACAAAATACTTTTTCCATGGCTAGGGTGAGACAGGTGCTGATTTTCTTAAAGAGGGTAGTTTCCTTCCCTCTGAAATTCAAACACAGGGAGCCAGTGCAAGAAGTTTTGTCTTCCTCCGATCCCATCTTTTATGTACGTGCCTCTTGTTTTCCAGAGTTCACTGTCCAGCCTACTGTAAAGACGAACCTTCCTACTGGGCTCCTGTGTTTGGTACCAACATCTACGCAGATGTGAGTATGCTGTTGACCACCTCTCTCGGCCTGTTAAGACCTCAAAAACCAAGTTCTGAGGCCTGGATGCTTGAGATTTTATTCCAGTGCCTCTGTGCAAATTTAGAACACTCATTTCTGCAACCATTGCCCGGTTCCCCCACTTACAGAGGTGGGAGTGCCTCCACCTACCTGTCCTACGCATGTAGACGCAGGTCTGCCTCATCTCATGATCGTTTTTCACGGTTTGAAGGCTTTCCTGCTCCCCATACTTTAATCTCCCAGATATTTAATGCTTTTTCCAGCTCTTCTGGTGCAGTCATAGGACCGAGTTCACCCGACTTGATGCTTTCTTTTGGGCCATGCACACACGTGGGTAAAAGCAGAAGAAAATACAAATGGCCCCTAATCTATTGCTCGTTAATCGCCACTCTCTTTATACTAGAATCCCTTCTTCCATTTCCCCCTTCTGTCTTCAGCGAGGCAGCTTTAGCCTGATTTTTCTTAGGCGAATCCTCCAGAACGTAGTCCGTGTCCAGGGTTTACGGATGTGGTGGCCCAGAAGACCTGAGTGTGGTCCCAGTTCTGTTGCCAACAGGCTGTGAGATCTTGCCATGCGGTTTCCCTCTCTGTAGAAAGGCCAAGGGCTGGAAGTACTTAGTTTAGGGAATCTTCTCCATCTAAAATCCTAGGACTAGATCAGCATCCTTCGTCTCCTGCTGACATTTTACTCACCCTCTTCTCATTTTCGTTGTATGCGCCCCCCCCCCATCTGCCTCCATTTGTTCCAGATTCCTGTAAAGGTGAGGTCACTCAGTTTTGTAAAGTCAAAGCAGCCTTCGTGACTAAGCTTTTTTCCATCTTTTTTCTTTTTAAACGAGTCCTTTTTTTTTTCTTCTTGAAACCTATTCAGCTAAAATCGAGTTCAGTTGGAATTTTTATGATGGAATAAAACAATAGCTATCAATTTTGATACCAAATTCAGCTATCAAAGACAAAAAGATTTAGATTTTAAAATGATTTAAAAATAAGGGGATGGACAAAGCTATTCCAGCTAAATACAAACAAAGCAGGAGGGGAAATATTACTATGTGATAAAGCAGAATTTAAGGTTAAACATATTGAATGGGACAAAGCCATCCATTAAGTAATGGCATAAAAGGTACAATTTATGAAGAAGGTATGAAAATCAAATCTGTATGCACCAAACAACATGGCAGTTAAACCTATAAAGCCAAAAAAAAATAGAAATGGAAGATTTTGATAAATATTTAGTAATAATAGAAAGCTATCTTTTATTTAACACACCTATTATGTTTTAGGTTCTTTTTTTTTTTTTTTTTTTTTTTTTTTTGAGACAGAACCTCAAGCTATCCCCCTGGGTAGAGTGCCATGGCATCACAGCTCATAGCAACCTCCCAATTCCTGGGCTCAAGCGAGTCTCCTGCCTCCGCCTCCCAAGTAGCTGGGACCACAGGCGCCCGCCACAATGCCCGGCTATTTTTTGGTTGCAGCCATCATTGTTGTTTGGCGGGCCCGGGCTGGGGATTCGAACTGCCACCTTAGGTGTACGTGGCTGGCGCCTTAGCCGATTCAGCCACAGGCGCCGAGCCCACACTGTAACTTTTGAAGCCCTGTGAACTTTGCAAGGGTCTGAAAAGTCCAGTGTTCTACAATGGAAATAAAACTCTTGAGTCAAATTCTCCTTGAAATATTGGCTTTATAGTGTTTGTGCTCTTGGGGGAAGCTCAGGTTCCCAGAGATTCCCAGTTATCTTTGATAGAGGGTTAATATTCCATGTTTGAATGTGTAAAAACCAAGGTAAATCTTTCAGAATTCATCTGAGAAAGCATGTCAGTGTGGAAAATCATTCAGTGGCAAAGCATCTCTTCCTTAAAACTATTTGCTAAAGTAATTTCCAGTATAAAATTATACCTAAGCATTTATATGAAGTCATATAAGAAAGTACTTCTAGCTGGGAAAAATATCATTCAGTAGAACATATGTCGTCAAAAAACATTCACTAAATGACTTTTGACTTTATTTGTTGTTGTTTTTTTAGAGACAGGGTCTCTCTGTCACCCAAGCTGGAGTGTAGTGGCATGATTATAGCTTATTGCAGCCTTAAACTCCTGGACTGAAGCAATCCTCTTCCCTCAGTCACCCAAGTAACTGGGACTACAGGTATGCACCACCATGCCTGGCTAATTTCTTTATCTTTTTGTATATATAGTGTCTTACTACATTTGCCCAGGCTGTTCTCTAACTTCTGGGCTCAAATGATCCTCCTGCCTTGGCCTCCCAAAGTGCTGGGCTCACAGGCATGAGGCACTGCACCTGATCCCCTAAATGACTTTACAATATAAAACTATGCCTAAGCATTCTCACAATTTTTTTTTTGAGACAGCCTCAAGCTGTCTCAAAAGTGCTGTGATGTCACAGCTCACAGCAACCTCCAACTCTTGGGCTTAAGCTATTGTCTTGCCTCAGTCTCCCAAGTAGCTGGGACTATAGGCTCTTGCTACAATACCTGGCTATTTTTTGGTTGTAGTTGTCATTACTGTTTGGTGGGCCCAGGCTGGATTTGAACCTGCCAGCTCCGGTGTATGTGGCTGGCGCCCTAGTTGCTTGAGCTACAGGCACTGAGCCAGCTTTCCCATTTCTTAATGAGCCTCTTCTTACCTTCTTTGATGAGAAATAACTGAGATTATTAAAACTTTCATATTTAATCATTTTTACAAGAACATCAAAGAAGTTCTTGTTCTTTTGATGTTTTTCTTTTTTTTTTTTTTTTTGAGACAAAAATCCAAATTTTTTGTCACCCTTGGTAGAGTGCAGTGGTATCATAGCTCACAGCAACCTCAAACTCCTGGGTGATTCTCTCGTCTCTCTGCCTCCCAAGTAACGGACTCCAAGCCCCTGCCACAATACTCAGCTATTTATAGAGATAAGATCTTGCCCTGGTTCAGGTTGGTCTCAAACCTGTGAGCTCAGGCAATCCCAAGTGCTGGCATTACATGCATGTGCCACCGCGCCTGGCCTGAACCTTGTTCTCACTTGTTAAAAATAATAGACCAAAATGAAAATATAATTGTTTAAAAGCTTTTTTTTTGCAGTTTTTGGCTGGGGCTGGGTTTGAACCCCCCACCTCCCGTATATGGGGCCAGTGCCCTACTCCTTTGAGCCATAGGCACCGCCCATTTAAAAACTTTTATTTCAGGCCAAGCTGGGTGAATTGTTTGAGCTCAGGAGTTTGAGACCAGCCTGAGCAAGAGCAAGACCCCATCTCTAAAAATAGCTAGACGTTGTGGTGGGTGCCTGCAATCCCAGCTACTCAGGTGGCTGAGGCAAGATCACTTGAGCCCAAGAGTTTGAGGTTGCTGTGGACTATGACACACAGCACTCTATCAAGGGTGACAAAGTAAAATGGTCTAAAAAAACAAACAAACAAAAAATAACTAACTTTTCTTATGTGATACTCTTGAAAGATTTCATGACAGCAAGTCACTTCTCCTGGCACAGAAGTGGTCCAACTCATTCAATGTTGATGTAACTAGAAAAATTAACAGCCAGCTACTGTCTAGGGCCCAGTTCAATGAATGCCTTTCGTCTCTACCAACAATTCCACTACCCCTTTACTCTCTGCTCTCTCTTTTCTGTGAAATAGGAAGAAAGTCATCGACAGTCTATGATCATCCTATCTGAAACCTGACTACTCAGATAGTCAAGAAATCTTCCCTGACTTGCTTCTCAAAACTTGTAACCTTGTCTCTGATGCATGAGGCTTCTTTCTTAGCTTGATCGTGTATACTACATTATCAGTCGGGAGTCATGCCTCTTACTACTTTTTGTCTCTTCTCTTGGTGCCTGGGACATACACATGAAGCTGATAAATGTAGCTGATTCCTGTTAGAAATTCCAGCACTTTTCATATATAGACTCCAGCTCCTTGTATCAGAGCTTAAGGCTTCAGGCCTTCAGGGGGATGGTGTCTTATGGTTCATACATGCCCTGGGCATTAGCCTTTCTTTCTTTCTTTCCTTTCTTTCTTTCCTTCTTTCTTTTGACAGAGTCTCCCTTTTTCACCCTTGGTAGAGTACTGTGGTGTCATGGCTCACAGCAACCTCAGACTCTTGGGGTCAAGTGATTCTCTTGCCTCAGCCTCCCAAGTAGCTAGGACTACAGGCACCTGCCACAATGCCTGGCTATTTTTTTTTTTTGAGACGGAGCCTCAAGCTATCCCCCTGGGTAGAGGGCCATGGCATCACAGCTCATAGCAACCTCCAACTCCTGGGCTCAAGCGAGTCTCCTGCCTCCGCCTCCCAAGTAGCTGGGACCACAGGCGCCTGCCACAACGCCCAGCCATTTTTTGGTTGCAGCCATCATTGTTGCTTGGTGGGCCCGGGCTGGGGATTCGAACCCGCCACCTTAGTTGTACGTGGCTGGTGTCTTAGCTGATTGAGCCACAGGCGCCGAGCCAATACAAAGGCTTTAAAGTCTCCATTTTTTTAAATGGCTAAATAGTATTCCATAGTGTACATATATCACAGCTTGTTAATCTATTCCTGGGTTGGTGGGCATTTAGAC